>CANYBF011265402.1:0-44818 GCA_948192965.1 Dalechampia spathulata | reverse complement strand
GAATTTCCTTGGAGAGTAAGTTTGACTTTATTCTACTCAAACCATCAGATTGGTCAATTGTAACTCTAGACCTCCATTTGAAATGCTTCCAATTGATGCCATGATTGAATTTGAAATTCTTATTGTATTGATGTAAAATCTTCATGGTCTGTTTCGTATCATCAACACATCCATAAACAATCAATACAAGAGATTTACTTAATTGCATTTATATATAGTTTAGATCATGCATGCAATAACATAATGCAACTACATTACCCTTAATTAGCTTACCAAAACCAAGACCAACCTTCTACCTTCCCAAACACGCATGCATGCATGACAAAACAAGAGGTACATGTGAGGCCTAGTCCCTCACAACATACATATCCACACCACTTATAATACACATACTGCACATACAAATAACTATGGATACATCATTTGAATAATCAAACACATTTTGGACAAACCACATGCTATAAAAGGCTCCATAAGTAACACATACATGAATTACAACTAACAATATCCTTAACCTACCTTCAAATAAACCACAACTACCCAAAACGTAAGGTTCCCTCCAAGGCAGCAACTTCTACACCTAAAACTCCAAACACCACCACACAAAGCACAATCTAAGTGTAAATTCTCACTCTACACACCCTTTTACACACTAATGAAGCTCCCAAGATAACATGCAACCAAAGAACTAAGCAATCAAGGAGTGTTTGGCATGTGTTTGGTGAAGAATGAAGTGAAGAAATAAAGAAGAAAGGAAATGTCGAATGGAAAGAAGTGAAACATGGTGGTTTTCCTTAAGTTCAAGCTTATATATTACTAGGTTTTAATTATATATGATAAGCCTTATGAAGACATGCAATGCACCCCTATAACAAGCCTCCATAATTTGGCACCTCACCCTTCTAATGAACAACACATAATAAAGTAATCATTACTTGTCATCATGAGGGTAACAATCTTACTTACCATGCACACACCCACATTTAATCCTACCTTATATGCTTAAAATGCAAGGCACCACTTAAAACCATGTATTATACGTATATGCTTCAAATTAATTAACATAATTTTATTTATTTATTTATTTAAGCATGTAAATTATTTAATACAAATTTATAAATACATAATTTACAATTAATCACATATTTACATGTCAAATTAAATCAAATTAACTATATGTATTATTTAATTAAATTAATACTCATCAAATTAATTCTATAACACGTATTTATTTTAGCATATGTCTCATGTAAAATTCCCATCAAATTCTGAAGCACATTCAATAAATAATTAACACATTTGCATTCAACTAATCATGCATAATTTTGAACGTATAATTCTAAGTATGTGTCGTGAGGATGTGATAACTCTCTCCCCCTAATTTAGAATTTTGCCTCGAAATTCTAACCTATGTTACCTGTAAACAACTGTGGATATTGTTGTTTAATTTCCGATTCTCTTTCCCAAGTTGCTTCTTGCCTTGAATGATGATTCCATAATACCTTTACCAACGGAATCTTTTTATTTCTCAAATGTTTCATTTTCCATGCAAAAATTCTGATGGGTTCCTCGCTATATGATAGATCAAATTAAACTTCTATATTTTCCACTGGTATAACATGCGAAGGATCTAATCTATATCTCTGAAGCATAAATACATGGAAAACATTATGGATTCTATCCAACTCTAGAGGCAAAGCCAATCCGTAAGCCAATGGTCCAACTCTTTCTAACACCTCATAAGGACCAATAAACCTTGGAATTAGCTTTCCTTTCTACCCGAATCATAGAATTCTCTTCCATGGTGACACTTTCAAAAACACTTTATCCCCAACAAAATACTCAATATCTCTGCACTTTAAGTCTACATGGGATTTCTGTCGATCAAATACTGCTTTTAACCGTTCCTTAATCAATTTCACCTGATCCTCTGCCTGTTGAACTATATCAAGTCCGATCAATCATCGTTCACCAACTTCATCCCAAACTAATGGAGTCCTACACCATCTACCATACAACGCTTCATAAAGTATCATCTGTATACTGAATTGGAAACTGTTGTTGTAAGCAAATTCAATAAGAGAAATGTACTTATCCCAATTACCACTCCATTCCAAAATACAAGCTCTTAACATATCCTTTAGTATCTAAATAACCTGTTCTGATTGCTCGTTTATATGAGGATGAAAAGCAGTACTAAAATGTACTTTAGTACCCATAGCCTTCTGAAAACTCCCCCAAAATCGAGATGTTAATCGAAGATCTCTGTATGAGATTATGGATGTAGGTATCCGGTGAAGTCTTACTATTTCCTTGATATACAAATCCGTCAAGCGTTCTAGACTGTAATCCATGCATACTGATATAAAATGTGCAGATTTTATCAATCTGTCAACAATGACCCAAATAGCATCGTGTCTACCCTGAGTCAAAGGTAGCCCAGTAACAAAATCCATTGTTATCCTATCCCATTTTCACTCCGGAATAGATAACAGCCGTAATAACCCTGCTGAAACTTGGTATTCTACTTTTACCCATTGACATGCAAGACATCGAGCAACAAACTCTACTATATCCTTCTTCATGCCTACCCGCCAATAATATGATCTCAAATCGCGATACATTTTGATACTTCCCGGATGATATGAATATAACGTGTTATAAGCCTCATCAAGAATCTGCTTCTACAACTCTTCATCAGCTGGAATATACAACTGATCCTTAACCCATCATCATCTAAAACAAAAAGTAGTTTGGACACCCTACTATACTTTCTCCAATTGCTTTTGATATTTTGTGTCTCCCTGAGCAACTTTTCTGATACGATCAGTTAATACAAGCTTAATTTGCAATTGAAGCTCGGTTAAGATACAATACGATTGCACTATCAGGATGGCATTCATCTGTCAAACTCCTTTACCAAACTCATTGGAGATTGATGCAAACTAGCGAAATTTTTTCTACTCAAAGCATCAGCAACCATGTTTGCCTTTCCCGAGTGATAATCAATCAAACAATCGTAATCCTTAATAAGTTCCATCCGCCTTCTCCATACCTCAAATTAAGCTTTTTCTGCATTCCCAAATACTTAAGACTCTTGTGATCAGTGTAGATGTAACATTTCTCACCGTATAGATAATGACGCCAAATCTTCAATGCAAAAACTATAGCAGCCAATTCCAAATCATGTGTAGGATAACTACACTCATATGGCTTAATCTGTCAAGAAGTATAAGCTATCACATTTCGTTCTTGCATCAAAACACACCCCAATCCATTAAGCAAAGCATAACTGTAAACAACATACTCTTTCCCTGGTACAGGTAAAGTTAACACTGGCACCTAGGTATTATTCATGTGTACCACTTGAAATTGGACTATACCCAAATATGTTGTAACATAAATTTCTTTCTTGTAGTAATTTAAATAACATTAATAAGCATCCAAATTTTGCTTATTTAACATTACTAAACTATGAGCACATGGTATCTCATCCATTTGAAATTAATTGAAAGAACATATTGTCCTATCAAATTGATAATCTACATTCTCTCTTGATCAATAACAATAAACAAATTAATATTTGATGGTTTAACTTATAAAAAAACACCACAAGCTTGACAAATGTAATAAATAAACAATTTAACATTTAAATATAATACTAATGATATAATGAGATGTTATTTATAAATCTTTTATATTCTTTTTCTCTACAAAGTAAAATATATTACTTGCTACCAATTATAAATAATCTGTCAATATTATTAATGATGTATACAATAAAGTATAAAAAGATACTTTTAATTTTATAAAGAAATATAATTATCATGCAACTTACCTTTATATCTTTTGCAAGTATTAAAAATGTTATCATTGTCTTTTTTTTAAAAGAAAGTTTATCCTTACATCAAAAAGTATGCAAGTATTCAATCAAATTTTTTATTGATAGATCTTTAGAAGTAATGCTTATTGCATTAATATACTCTATAATATTTTAAGTCATCATCAAGCATTAATTGTTTCTTAAGTGTACCCTAAACCACCTATCAAACTCAACATCTTGCAAATAACTTCAAATACATTTTTTTATCTTCTCTCTCGCTCATATTATACTCAAATTCATGAAATGTGTATAACATGCTACACTAAAAAATAAGTATTTAATGTTTTCTATTTTTATCTTATCTTCAAATTATTCAATAAATGATGCATACAAAAGTAATGGTTGATCTTTGGATATGCATTACTTATCAATTTACTAATGCTCTCATATTTATATGAAATTTTGCACATATCATCTTCCATACCAAACATCTCCCTAAACATTCTAAAGAACCACTTCGGGATAACTATCTAAGTTATCCTAAACTTTAGTTTTTTCTAGTTTTATCCTCAACTTTAAAGTCTTTCGATTTGCTCTAACATTTTTTATTTTTCTTTCAATTTTATCCAATTACAAGAAGGCATATGTCTTAGTTGACGTTTTTGTCTTACATGGCACATCAATGTTGAGTTGGATTATTAAAATGGTGCATTTTGATAATAAACTATCTATTTTATCATTAACTTTGTACAATTTTCAATTTTATCCTCAACTTTAGTCTAACTTTCAATCATACCATTAGTATTAGTTTAAATGTGATATTTTTCTCAAATAAAACTTAATTTGAATATATTTTATTAGAAAAAATAAGAGAGAAATAATTTTTTTTCAAAACTATAACATATCACATTCATGTCCTTGATTTCATAATCTAACATTGACATTAAATTAAAATAAAAGAGTAAAGAAGATAAATCTATAAAATATTACATAGTCTAACATTGACATGAAAATAAGTAAGTAAGATTAACATTCATGTCCTTGATTTCATAGTCTAACATTGACATGAAAATAAGTAAGATTAAAATGATATTTTAAGATTACAATAGGATTATTTTCTTATATATCTATTATATTCTACTAAAATATATTCAAATTAATCTTCAATTAAAATAATATTATATTTTAATTATATGATAGTTAAAATATATGATTTTTTATAATATTGATACAAATTGATATGTTTTGTAAACTTATACCAATGATATAATTGAAAGTTAAACTAAAGGTGAGGATAAAATTGAAAATTATACTAAGTTGAAGATAAAATAAATAGTTTATCATCAAAACGTATTGTTTTAATAATCCAAGTCAGCATTGTCAATGCTATGTAAGACAAACACATCAGTTGAGACATGCTTTTTTTCAATTGGATAAAATTGAAAGAAAATAAAAATGCTGGAGCAAATTGAAAAGCTTTAAAGTTGAGAATAAAACTAAAAAATGACTTAAAGTTTAGGATAAATTAGATAGTTATCCTGAACCACTCCTAAGATCATTTTCTAAATCTACTATTGAAAAAGCAAGTAGAAAGATGTTAGCTTCTACATCCTTTATAAATATATTCATTGATTCTAACATTTATAAATAACTTGACAATGTATTGTATGGTTTTCCCTCATAAGAGTGCATACTATCTTCATGTTCATAAATATTTTTTTAATCACATCTCAAATAACACAAGATTTTGCATGATGTTAACCTTTTAATTGTATCTCCAATGAATAAATATGCTCATTCTTAAATTTAAGAACTTCAAACATACTAGAATTACCAATTCTTGAAGAGCTCATTTTTTAACCACAAGTTTCATTAAGGCATACTACTTTATAACATTTCTTATAAGACTTTTGAACCTTGAACTAGTAATGAGTTTTTATTACATTTAAACTCAATGATTATTCAATGTTAACTTTTCTTTATAAATATTTCTTGCATCAATGTCTATATCATTAGGAGTTGTAATCACTTTTGAATCCAAAAGTCTATGTATACATTGTTGGTTGTATACTCTTCAATTTGATTGTTGCACATTTTAGTTGAACATGTAACCATATAAAGAATGTTATCTTTATGATATACATTTGCTTGCTTCGAGTACTTCCTTTGTAACTTTTTATTTTATTTTTGAGATACAGAATGAATATGAATTAAAACTTACATTATTCTTTTTCAATTCTACATAGAATAATAAGCTCATGTCATCATTTATTAACAATGAAAATATCATTATTTTACATCATACTTGATTTTAAGGTCTTAAATGTCCATGTTTATCTTTAATTGTTTTGATATCATTCTAATCAAAATGGTGTAATTAGTGTTTTATGAGAGTAAAATGTCTATAGCTTTAAAGTTTGTATATGATTTATCAACATTCCACCCTCCATTATGTTGGATTAATGTTGCAATCATATTCATTACTAAAACAACAAAGCAAAAATAAAAACATTCATATGAAAATTATAACAAATGGTATACACCATGTATAATTTGATATATTCAAATTGTTGTATTATATATTAAAAGTATCAATATTTATCCCAATAATATCAAATAAAAATAAATTTGTAATACATGATTCTATTTGTAACATCGTATACTCATGATATATACATCATGTATATTCAAATCTAAATAATAACTCTATCAATATGCACTTAAATTTTTTTTTTTACTTTTCAATTAAACTATTTTTTCTCCAAACAAGGTAGATATACTTATTGAAATACAAAAGGTAAACAACAATCATTCTAACTTTATGATGGAATCAAGCATAGAATTATAAATGATATAGTTAAATCTATTGTTAAGATTATGAAACAATCAAAATAAATATAAATCCATAATAGATAGAACTTAGAACATGTAAAATATGTCCAAAGTATAGCATTACATCTCTTTTTGAATGTAGACCTCCTTATTTTATACAATTGCTAACTTGAAACAACTATTCTATGATGATCATGCATTGCAAGATACTTTCACTTCTAATTTTCATAAATTTTTCCTTTAATTTCAACTCCACAGAAATTTTGAAATAGAAATAAATTACATTTATATACATAGATTTCTTCCTTTATTACTATATTAAACTATATATTTTTCCATCAATATTATAATTAATCTCATTCTTAATGATTTACTTAAATTGGGTACTTATGCATTATTTTTAAGAGATTTGCCTAAATATATGATAACTTTAATAAGGATTACATTTTTGTATATTTTTCAAAAAGTGATATGCTTTGTAAATTTTACTTAATTAGAGGTCCAAATCACCTTAACTACTCATGATATTTGATTCAATGAAATTCATTAAAGCTGGTTAGTTAAACTAAACAAGATAAATTCAAATTTGATTTTAAAGTTCATTTTCTATGATCTTAGGTAATATTCAATGAGATATGTAGTAATGTAATATAATCAAACATATAAATTATGTTTGATAAGATGTATTACAATGTAATACAATCAATCATGTAATATAATCAAAAGTGTAATGTAATTTATAATGTTTGGATTGTACATCATAAATGAAATGTAATGTAATCAATATGTTATTTTAAATTATATAAAAATTAGTTAATTTTTAATTTTTATTAAAAATTATAATTGGCATTAAATTTTATATTCCCAAATTTAATATTTCAAATTTTGATTCTTTAATTTCAATGTCCAATTTCATTTGTATTTTGATGTTCGATTATTAATCTCATATTTAAATTAATATAATATAATTTTCATGTCATAAAACTTGATTTTTATGATTATATTAATAATTAGTTATTTATTTATTAATAAAATGATTGTAAAGTAGTTAGATTGAAAAATATAATAATTAATACATAAAAAATGATGAGTATTTAATAATATATTTATTTTAAGTATTATAAGTACTATAAGTATTAATAAATACATTGTGTTATATTTTTTGATATGATATATCTACAGTCTCTGAACATGATTTTTTTTATTTTAACCCTACTTTGGTGCAATGATCCTTACAGAGACTACAAAGAGCTATCCAAGGTACACAACGGATGAAGAGCTATTTTGTTTTCACAGAGTGTGATAGTTAATAGTGTCTGAATCATAATTTGAACCCTCTTGTTGCTGTTGGTAATGTAAAAGTGGTCTGAACTCCAGATCTGTACCCTTGCAGGATGAAGGAACTGTTCTCCATCTACACCCTTTTCTTTTCCCTACCGCGGTACTTTTCTCAGGCTTCAGAATACTAAGCCTCAATCATCTGGAAGAACATAATAAGGAGCAGATCAAGCCCTAAAGCATCATCAAAGAACAAGAGATCATGAGAATGACAGAACAAACCCAAAAACTATCTCTGTAAGAATCAAGAACTAGTGAAGGATCATAAGAAAGATAAAGAAGACTCAGTTGACATATCAACTATTCGAAGTTTGAAAGCATAAGAGAAAACTTAGAAAGCCATAAGAGAGAGTATTGAAGAAAGAAGTTTATTGCTTCAATTTCGACTTGCCCTCTTAGAGAAGAAGGCTACATACTTATAGGCAGGGTCGAGCCTTACCTTTAGACAAACTACTTTTGAACCACCAATACAAACGTTACACACAAAGGATAAGGATAAGCCTTATCTATAAAGTAAAGAGGCATTATTACAAACGACTTTGGCAAAAGATAAGAAGAAATCTTATCATGGCCAATAATACTGACATAAAGTAAACTTTAAATAAAGTAGCCGAAAGCTGTTTTGGATATGTCGGGTGATGGTGAAAGGTGACCTTATCTCCTTTGTCTGTTTCTCCTTTGGTGGAGTATCTCATCAAAGGCCTCTGAGTGGGACCGAATAGTTGAAGATGTGGATGGAGTATCAGAGTCCATGGGTGTGTCATTGGACTGTGAGTCCTGGAACTGAGAAGTCATAGGATTAGGAATCCTTGGAATATCCGCATATAGAGAAGTGTTATGAATGTTGTCGTCAGGGAAGGCTTCTGAATCAAACTGCATGCTTAGCAATGGATGTCTGAGATTGCTTACTTTGTTGAGAATGTTGGCAGTCTGGAGAAGATCATAATGACTTCGATGAGGGATTCCAGGAAAGGTATTTAGAAAATTGTTCCAATGAGATACGTTTGGCTGTATGTATGTTGGTGTGACATACGGCTTATGAAGAAAGACTATAGCAATATGTCTTTGGGCCAAAGATAAGTCTCGTCCACTGAAGAGATCATTTTCTCAAGCCCATAGGAAAAGAGAGGTGGTCCATGAAGTAATGGGCTGGAACTAAGAAAGGAAGATCCAAAGTGGATGTGAGGAATATCCATCTTTGTGTAGCCACCAGATTGTGGGTAGAATGAGAATTTCCACTGGTTGAAAGTAAAGAGTGGTGAGGCACCACAAATACCATAACTCTGCATGGTTGTGTGAAAAGTCTGGGGACAAAATAGGGATTTGTCTCCAAGGAAAGAGAATACAGAAATCTTGAGATCGAGGATTCACCTGTGGATAAACATTCAAGATTTCTTGAGATGCCCATGTCTCAATCTGTGGGACATCATACTCAGCAGGAAGATTAGGATGGTTGTCAGGTATGTGTAGAAGAACCATCATAATAGATCCAGTGGACTCTTGAGAGACAAGAGGTAAAGGCTTTGAAAGGCGAGATAGGAAATCTGGGATTAGATTCTTTTCTCCAGCAATATGTTGGACTTCAAAGTCATACCTCGAGAACCATTCAGAATGGCGGAGCAAATGTCTATCTGGAAGATGTCTGCCTTTGTATTCGAGGATTTTGGGGAAGGCAGAGTTATCCATCCGAATGATGAAGTGTCTGGAAGCCAGAAAGAATTCAAACTTTTTGATACCTTGTTTGACGGCTAACACTTCCTTGATGATGGAATGATAATGAAGTTCTGCTTCGCTGAAAGTTACGGATGCATACTTACATAACTATGATTACCAACAGCAACAAGAGGGTTCAAATTATGATTCAGACACTATTAACTATCACACTCTGTGAAAACAAAATAGCTCTTCATCCGCTGTGTACCTTGGATAGCTCTTTGTAGTCTCTGTAAGGATCATTGCACCAAAGTGGTATCAAAGCCTAAAGTGCACTTAGGCCTTCGTTTTTCTTGAAGACTCGGGTATATATTGATACTATTTACAGTTTGAAAGCATAGTTCTCTTTATCATGGATACTTCTATTAATATTTCAACTTGTTTATTTGTATACTTTAAGCACATGAAGTTATCATAATTTTTTAATTTATCTCATAAACTTTAGTTTATACCATTTAGGCATATTAATTTTACTTATCATATATCTTTAAGTTTTATAAAAAAATAAATTTAAAGGTTAAAAATGATTAAATATAAGATATATATTAAATACATCATAAATGAAAATAAATTAATAGTAACAAATGTTCAAAAGCATACAAATAAACAAGTTAAGATATTAAAATGAAACAAGTCAGAGTAGAAAGAATAAAATGAACTCAGAATTTATCAAGTTCAAGGAATCATAAATATATTATGCTCATTTTTTTTATTATCCAAACAATATAATGAAGAATATAACATAATGATCATTACATTTATATCCTAACATGATTATAATGTAATCAAAAGTATGAAGTAATATAATGTAATTATCACTACATTACAATATTTAAATAATAATTATAAATAAACTAAAATATAATTGATATATTATTTTAAATTATATAAAAAATTAAATATTAAATTTTAATATGAAGAATTATAATTGATATTGGATGTTAGATTCACAATTTTTTTTATTTCAATTAGTTACTTGATCATGAAGTTTGGACACTCAGAATCATTATCTCAACGTATAGTATCTGGATATACTTCTTAAATTATAATATTTAACTTTACATTTAATTATAGTAATTATATTGATAATTATTTAATCATTTGTTAATAAAATTATTATAATATAATAATAATAATAATACCGTATGTTTTAAGTACTAAATTTCTTGTTGCATGCAATTAAGAGAAAATACCGTATCATATTATTCTACTAACAAAATTGTATAAAGTTAAGAAAATAATGTTTTCAATTTGCAAGCCAGACTAAGTGGCCACTGATGATCTTTTTGCTTGCACTGCTTGACGACATCATCAAAGAAAGATGTAATCGCAGATGACAGCTATACACATCATTTAAGCAGCAAGGAAAGACGTAGCAACGACGTTAAACTCATACACCCCAATCATCTTTTCCATTCAACAGCTTATAGTGCAACCTCGTTTCCAGCAAAATATTATTCATGTTTAAGAAACACACTGCCCAAACTCACAATCAAAAACATCCCAGCATCTCAACACCCTTTTGCGGGGTGCAATCTTGGGGGACGGGGACAGTGGCTGAAAGAAATAATTATAAAAGAGGCAAAAGAGAAAAAACAAAAAAAAACAAAAAAAAAAAAAGCAACAGACAACACTTGAAGAGGGCAAAGGTCGATTTCATGAACAATGCAATCATAACGCAACAAAAAGGATGGTTTGTTCCACCTCTGCACCATTGTATATCCATATAAAGCCTACCAGGATATATTAAAACGGTGGGGGGATGTGGATGGGGGTTGGAATTTCTCTTGATGGTATTAAAAAAGAGTTGGACTCCGAACAACTTAATGATAACAATCTCTACACAGATATTAACCGCTCCCAAGAACATAGCTCGTAAGTTAATTCTGAAGTTCAGAGTTCTTAACTAACAAGCCAAACCACAGGAAAACTACAACTTTCTACTCTCCAGTGGTTTCAAACATGCAACCACCAAAAACCATTAAAGTGTATGACCTGAACAATTAACAGAAACAAGGAGACTACCATGTACACGTCCAAAACAATAGCCAAGAAAATCAAGCCTTTACTGGTTGATAAGATTGGAATGCTTGAGACTTGTGGTTTCTGCATTTCAATCAATGCAGGAAGCAGACCACTTAATCTATAACGGGCAGAAATTTGAGTTTCATAGAGCTACCCCAAGCCCCAAGACAACCAAATCTTGAAAGAGACTCACAATGGAAACCTAGAGCGAGCAATCATATCCTTAAGTTTGATATAAATACTTAAATGGGCCAAGACAAACATTAAATGACCATATGAAAGACTTTACAAGTGAACTGTTATCTGAAAACATAAGCAATCCAGTGGTTCATGAAGTTACCTGAAAAGTTACTGTAAATTGTATTGCTATTCATCCCAGCAACATCTGGTCTCACTTGACCTCAAAGATAGCTTCAACAACCAAGATAATACCTTGGGAAGAAGGAAAAGAGAGAAAAAAATGGAAAAAAGAAAAGGAAGAAAAAGACCGGAAAAGGAGTAAGGATAATAGCAATGTGGCACAAGTTACATAGTACTGGCTAACGTAACCAACCCAATTTACTATCAACACTCTCAAAATGTTCCAACATGGACGAGAAGCTTAATAAATAAGCTTGCCAGCCTATTGACTGCATACCTTTACATACATCAGTAAAATTCAATTGTGCCGAACAGATGATCCCTGGAAGCTCCAAGAAAAACACCATGTATGACCTGCATGCATTTGGGAGATGACCAGCCCAGCACACCATCAAAGGTAAATAAAGCTGACTTTATGATCAGCATTGTATATACTATAGAAGTTTCACCTTCAACAATAAAGAAGAGTACAAAGACAGTAGCTGTCATAACTTAGACCTAATTCAACATGGTTCATTAAGAAAAAAAGGGAAATGGAGGCGGTAGATCCATTGCTCAGAGCTCACATATCATAACATTAATCATGCTTTGGAACTTCACCAAAGGACAATGGTATGGCAACTCAACTGCCCATGAACAACTCCTCTCCAATGTATTAAGGAATGAAACTCTAGTGAGGATTCTCAAGTTAAATAAATAACCATGCAAAATTCAAAAAGACAAATAAAGCAAGCCAACTGGAGATGATCCTTTAAACAAACATTTTAATTGAAGACTCCGTAATGCAGCAATAGAGTTAATAGTCCAACATACATCCGGCAGAAACAGAAGCTTGCCACATTGATGAAGACAACAGCAGAAGACCTCCTGAAATATTTAATCCATATCAACAACAGAATGCCTCAAACCCTAGTTCCAATCTGTTACAAAGTGGACCTGCAAATATAAACAAAAGAAAGTATGCATATTTAGGAGGAGCCAACCATAGGCAGAAAAATCTGAGCACCACAGAAAAGGTAAGAAATCTCCAAAGAGATCCACCCTTCATGCAGCAAAGGATGATTTCTAGAATTCTAAATTTATTCATCCAATCAAACTCCTAAAACTAGGTGAGCTTTAATTCAGGGTGTTCAACTTCAAAATGTTGATCAATTCAACATTTTTTCCATCATCCCATCTCTTTCAAAGTGGAGAAGAACTGGGAACAGTATCAGTCAAATTGAAGCTGCATCCTGTGATTTCACTTGAGGAACTTGAAAGTATCATCATTAACGATCAGCTATGATTATTGATATAATTCAAGGTCATTGCTGTTGCTTGCACCACTGTTAAATTTTGTGTTCTTGTTCTGCAAATCACATAAAGACAACAAACAATCAACAAAAAAGTAAAAAATAACCAAGTAATTTTCCCATCTTTGATTAGAAGATGACAAACAATTTAAAAAACTTTTGGTAACATACCTTCTTCAATAATAAAACCAAGTTTCTCCACTATTTGTCATTATCTATTACCATTTTTTCTGCATCATTCTCATCATATTTTGAAGATGGTCTGCTACCTGGCATGTTAGATTCATCCCTAACATTGCAATCCTGGTCCTCAATCACGTTATCAGTTTCATCTGCTATATGGATATTGTGAACTAGATTTTCAGATCTGTTTACAATCTTCTTATCACTTGGCTGATGCTTGCTTTCTGCAGATCTTGACCTGGAGCGCCTTTTATGTCTTGTTTTGTTCTCCTCCGAACTTCTTGGAGAAACACAACGCTTACCTTCAGCAGAAATTGATAGTCTTCTGCTGCGATGCCTGGATTTTTCATCTCCATTTCCATCCACCCTATGACTTGAGCGGTTCTTACTTTCTGGAGATCTTGACCTAGAGTGCCCTCGGTGCTTTGATTTAATCTCATCCCCAACTCGTCGGGATGACCTGCTTCCTCTGCGATGCTTATCCTCAGGAGAAACTGACCTAGACCGCTTTCTGTCATGATGCTTCAACTTCTTATCCCTACGGTCATTGGTTTTCTCCCTAGTATAGTGTTCAATTTCAACAGATCTTGACCTGGATCTCTTTCTATCACGATATTTCAATCTTCCATCCCTTGTTTCATTCACTTTCCCATTAGAGGGCCACCTTGCTTCCACAGATTTTGACCTTGATCGCCTCCTTTGTTTAGGTTCATTACCATCCGTACTTCTTGGGGAAGACCGACTTACATTATTTGTCTTTTCGACAGATGATGACCTGGATCTCTCTTGCTGCTTAGACTTTTCATCCTGAGATTCTTTTACCTTGTCACTGGAATCATCTAAAGATTTGGACCCCGAACGCTTTCTGTATTTTAGCTTATCATCACCATCATTTCTTGGAGATGACCTGCTTCCTCTATGATGTCTCGGTGATCTTGAACCACCATGGGATGGTTTCCTTGTTCTATATGGTGAACTTTCACGATGGCGTTTTGGTGAGGCTGAATCATCTCTATAGGACCTTTTAATTCGAGGGCTCACACTCCTACTCCTATTTCTCCTTGAAACAGGGGAATGCCTATCATGTGACCTGTCCCTTCTTCTAGTTCTGCCACTATCATCCCTACTACTTCTATAAGACTGCCTTTCAATATCATACCTAGAGCGAAGACGAGATCTCAGGGGTGACCTGGATCTACGATTTCTATGGCGGCGTGAAGGAGGTGAATAAGAAGGAGACCGTCGTCTTTGCCGATAACTAACTGGTGATTTTGACTTAGATCTAGACCTTGCTCCAGATGTAGATGGTGACCTTCATAACATTGTACAAAGTATTAGTAATAAAAATTGACATGGAAAAAATTATGGCATTCATCAGATAATTGTTTTGTCAGTTTAATTCCTAAATATTTATTTCAGAATTGCAATTAACAGAAGAATTAATGGCCACAACATCATGTAACCAAATAAACGGGCGTAAAACAGCTAATGAGTTGGTCTGAGTGCTTTTGACAAACCATTAAAAGTTCTAACGGCATGATTTATTACCTTCTAAGAAGATCAAGAAAGGTAAAAGAACAGGAAGAGGACTTCTGACAGTTTCCTCATTAGGAAGACCTTTTAACCATGATAAATCAATATTGGTTTTCTGATTAAAAGGAGAGATGAGGCAAATAAGATTGAGGTAGTCAAGAAAGATATGCATTTTCAACGGTTCACCATGACTACACAATCCTGTTTCACTTACTATAACCTAAATACAACCTTAAATTCTTCCATACAAGTTTTGACATGCAGAATACAAACAGAACAGCAGCAATTCACAAGTCATCTGTAGATTTATATCAAATGAAAAAATAATAGCATCAATAGATCACATTGTATGGTAAGATCTATTTGCAGCAATAGAAGACTCGTTGAAATGACTAATGTTAACTTCATACGGGTGAAATTAACAGAAATTTTCAAATTACATTCCAATCTATTGGAGAACTAACATGCATTGTCACATACCTAGATTTTTTCTCTGTTTCCTTTTCTTCCTCAACAAATCCATCAGCTTTTAATTTTTTACTGATTTCTGCAGCCCTAGCTGCAGCCAACTCCGTTGCAGACTTCATTGTTGCAGCTCGATTAGCTGCCTGCTGTGCAGTCATAGTTTGCTGCATGAGCAAAGCTTGCTGAAATTGCATCTGTTGCATGGCAACAGCTTGCTGCATCATCAACGGAAGGGAAGATGAAGCCATCGAAGAATTCAAAAGTGATTTCTGAGGAAGTGATTTAGCCATCTCAACATTCAATGGTCGACCCCCAACATCCATATTGTTCAATGCTAAAGCAGCATTAGCTTCTTCAGCTTTTGAGTATTCTATGTACGCAAAATGCTTTGAATCAGTAATACTACATTCAACTACAGAGCCAAAATAGCCAAAAAGCTGTTTCAGCTGGTCCACTGTCAGAAGTGGACTAAGATTGCTAACTTGAAGTGTTTTCTTCAGTGCATCTTCCTTCCCAACTTTGTCAGGTGAACCTGAAAAAAGAGCAGTAAATCAAAAACCTCAAAAAATAAACAAAATAAGAATAAAAAATAAAAAAGACAGAAAATAAACCATGTAGAAATGGAAAAAAAATGAACGCATGAGTTAACATAAGCAAAAATATTGACAAGTAACAGAAAAAGTTGCATATGGCAAGAAAAGAAGAAAGGTGAGTATACCAGAAGAATCCTTGGCAGATTGTGCTTGTGCTTGCACCTGAGCAGCATGGGCTTGAAGAGCCTGGGCAGCAACAATGGCCTGAGCAGCAGCCATTGCAGCTGCTGAAGGTGCCATAGGAACCTGACTAAGACTCCCCATTGAGGTTGTTGCCGCTAAAGCTGTCATTAGCAAATTTTGTGGGGGATGATTCAATTTGCAGTCAGTTTTTGCACACCTACCATTAAGATACTCTCGACAAACTTCCCCAAGGGATGCCCCAATTCCAGGCAAAATAGCCCCGCCTGAAGAACCTGAAACAATGCCTGGAATCATTCCAAGTAATCCGAGGGATGCCCCTGAAACAGAACCTGAATAATTTGGCATGTTTGGCATGCTCTGATTAACTAAGTTGGGAAACGTTGACGTGGGAGCTATACCCAACAGTCCCCCAGTTGAAGTACCTGCAAAATGACTCTTCAATAGCTCAGTAATGTAGCACTAACTTTAATATGTCAAGAAAGCTCCACTAAACATGATACGACTCCCAAGATATAAAGACAATAATAGCAAGTCCAGGAAATTTTTCCAACAGAACTAACGCATGCAAATAATGGTACTTAATTTTCTTGTTCAGTAACTACCACATAACCTCCACTTATTACTTCAGAAGTCCCACCTTCACAGCCTTTCACTATTTACTTCCAACAAGAAAATTGCAGATTCCGCAAACTCATTCAAATAGAACCAGTTAAACATCGACATTTCTCATATGCCACAGCAACTACACACAATTGCAAAGGACAATACATAATTTATTAAAACTCAAAAGCAGGGAATAAAATAAAAATATTCATAAAAGTTAAAAGTTCAAAAACTACAAAAGGTATGTTTATCAAGACAACGCAAGGATATCGTGAAATAATTGATGAACGACCTATAGGAAATAGAGAGAATGACACTTCAAACTGCAAACCAAAGTAATCCAACCTACTATTTGATTTTGGGTAAACAAAAATACAACTACACAGATTTGACACAGCGAAGTATTGCCTTAAACTCAAGAAACAATTACCTGCGCTAAAGAACACCGGGAAAGGACTGCCCATAATAGGTTTTCCATTACATTCAATATTAACCATATAATTCCCTCTTTTAGGCACAACATAAGTCACAGTATAACTCCCATCTCCCATATCCTTTACCATCCCTTCCTGCTCTGTCCCTCCAACACCCACTCCTGGTGACACCTTCACCTTAACCTGAGCGCCGCCGTGCGTGACCTTCCTCCCATCGGAATCCTTGGTCACCACCATGAACGTAGAAGGAGCGCAAGCAGTACCTCCTGCAATGCCGGCGCCAACCGCCGTGCACTTGGTGGGGTCCACGGGTCCCACTGGCTTATTAGCCAAGTACTCTTCCGATTCTTCTCCTTCTGAATCCGAATCTGAGGGCTTTTCAGGTTTGTTGGCTGGCAGAGCTTTGAATGTAGCTTCAAACGCGGCTTTTGCAGCAGCTGCTTTCTCAGCTTCGCTTTTTAGTTTGGCTTCCTCGGCTTGCTTCATCCAAATCGGCTTAGGAGCAGCGTTGGCGGCGGCAGTGACGGAGTTAGAGGTAGTTGCGTTGTTGCTGCGATCGGTCATTGCGAATCAAATACTTAAAAAAAACCCTAAAAAAAGCAGGCGACAAAGATTAAGGAACAAAATTTCAGTTAGGGTTTGACCGAAATCATACCGCTAACCGTTCTACAGAAGAGGGAAAAGAAAAGATTGAAAAGAAATCTGTAGGACGAGAGTTGCGATTTAAGGAATACAATTGGGGATTTTTTGGAATATCGTTTTAGGTCACGACCGAAACGCCAAGAAGGAAGCGACCAGTTTCAATGTGGCGGTACTTAATTGGGTGGGTTAGCCAAGATGATATTTATAGACCAACTTTTATAGTAAAGTATTTATATATTATATCTTTTAACGTATATATAGCGTATTGGTGGTATTAACTATTTTATTTCTTTTTTTATTCCAAGAGGGAAAAAGATGTCTGAAATGAGTTTTAGGTCTTCTCATAAAATCCGTCTATTGCCAAAATACTAAATCATAATTTCCATCCAAATTTTAAAATTTAATAAAAATATCTCAATTTTTAAAATTATTTACAAACATCAAAGTTAAATCCATGTAATAATATAATATATATTTTTATAGTTATATTCACATTTAAATATATTATTTTAAAAAAATCCTAAATTTTCCATTTTTTAAAACAAAATATTCAACTTTTACATTAATTAATTAGCTTGATATGCAAATTGTTTTTTATTATTTTAATCCTTATTTTTATCATCAAACAATGCATTCTTCACCATCATTTGTTTAAATATGATTTAATTATTTCTAATATTAATTTTTAATTGGCAATATAAATATTTAATTTGCATAATTTTTTCGTTGAATTTCATATTTGTTAATTACTAATTTATAGTAAATTTATTCTAATATATCAATAACATTAAATTATAATATTACATCAAATAATATTAAAATTTAGAAAATAACATCTTCATGGACTTTCTCATATATTTGAGATATTTAGATAATTATGGTGGTTTTACTTTTTAAAGCTTCTAATCCAATTTGTTTTGGTATTTTTACTTTATTTTATCTAAAAAAGAAATTTTCTACTTTTTTTCTTCATTTTTACTCCTTTCTCTCCCATTACTTTGATCATCTCATGTCTCTCTAAATCTTTCTATTTTCTCTCATGTCTTACTCTTCATATTATTTGGTATTGATATTTATTCATCTTTTTTCTGATTGAAGCTTTTTCATTTTAAATTATTTTTTCACTTTTTTCAACTTGCAGAATCAAAATAGATAAAAAAATGTTGCTACATCTAAAATGAAAAAAGGGGTGTTGGGAAGAAAATTGATCAAAACCTAGTTTGAAAATCAATTAAAAAATCAAGTTCTAGAAAAAAGCATAAAAAATCTCACTTGTTATGATCGGGAATCTTTGAAGAAGCTCAAGAAAATGATTATTGTTATTGAAAAATCAAAAAAAAAACTAAGTGGTTAAAGATCATTTTAAGGTTTTGATGCATTTTATATCCTTTTTTTTTTTTTGCTTTTTTGCTCTCTATGTTGGAGTTTTTTCAATTGTGTTATTGCATGTGCTTTATGTAAAAAAATTTAAAATGATTTTATCTATTTATATATTTTTGTTTTGTTTGAGTTATTTTTTCTAACTATATTATTTGAATACAATTTTTCTTATTATTGTTTTTCATGATTGATTTTTGATGTATGCTTTATGTTGGTATACTTGATGTTTACATCTAATTTCTTTTTTATTTGTTTATTTTGTTGTTGAGGTTTATATTTAGTTTCCTAGTGATTTGTTTGTTTTGTTATTAAATGTTTTTTCTTATCTTGACAATAATGAATTTTTTTGATTAAATCTCAAATCATTTTCATGCAAAGATTTCTATTTGCTTGAATGTCAATATTAATAGTTTAATTAAAAAATGATTGTTTATGACTCAGTTGGAGATATTCAGAATAAGTTGTTTTGGGCATTTTTTAGATAAATTTTCATTCATCATGCAACATCAATTTGCCCATTCACTTTTATTAAGAGAGGTTCATATTAATGAAGTTGATGGGACTTGAAAAAATATTAATGGTGTTAAATTAAGGTTTGGTATTGGAGAATTTTGTATTATTATTAGTTTAAAGTGCTTTGGAGAGAATGAGATTTTAAAATTATCTAATTATAATTATAGGATGGTTGATGAATATTTTAATGGTATTAAGGTGTTGAACAAGCAAGCGTTATATGATGTTTTTATAACATAAAGCTTATTTATGATGATGAAATTGTCAAATTGGCCTTGTTAGTTTTTACTCATTTCTTTTTTATTGCAAATAGGAATGAAACTTTAGTACCAAAGTCTCATTTTCAGCTTATTGATGGTGTTTATTTGAGAATTGTCTATGAGGAATGATTTTTTTATATATAAGAGAATTTGATCTTATCCCTAAGAAATTTAAATGTCATTTATTAGGTTGTACATATGTGTTTCAAATTTGATTTTATAAGATTTTATGTTTTTATTAATGATAAGTATAGTGCATGTTAGTCATTCAATTCAATGTATCTTGAACTAGAATGTTTCTAAGCAGCTCGATGTTGATAGTTTAAAAGTTTATTTATTTGGTACTAAGTTATCTAAGGTAATTTGCTTTTTGTTAATTTTTTTATTCATAGTTTATTGATTTTTCAATTTATGAGTAGTTTACAAAATGGTTATGTTTTATTTCTCTTGATACTTTTAATTTTATGTTTTAATTTAATTTAAATATACAATAAACTTATATATGATTTACTCTTGTCTATTTTTTATTTATTTATTCTTTTTTGTTAGTTGAAGTTGAAAAATATCAATCCAACTTCTGAAGAGAGAGTGGAACTTGAATTAAATGGTTTTTTTTATAAAGGCAAGGAAAATTTTCAACATGATTTTAGTTTCCAAGTTTATAAGGAAAATCGTAATATTGTTCTTACATTTTGATTTTGATTGTTCTAGTTCTAATCAAAAGTTAGGATTTGATGCTATTAAAGAAGAATTATGAGTTTTACATGATAGGTACTTATTCTTATATTTTGATTTTGATTGTTCTAATTCTAATCAAAAGTTAGAATTTGGTACTATTAAATAAGAATTATGAGTTTAACATGACAGGTACTTATTCCTATGAGTATAAAATTTGATTTAAAAAATTTGGGATTGAATCATATGTTAATTATTAAAAATAAGAAAATTAAGTATAAGATTGAGACCAAGATATTTACTTATATATGTTATTCAAGTTTGGTTTTTTTGAAGTTATTTTTAAAATTTTCAATAATTTTTGTCATAAGTTGGAGAAAATGAAATAGCTTTAAATCTTGAAGATAATTTGGGTTCTAAAGATGAAACAAATTAAAGGAAATGATAAAGTGCTTACTTCTATTATACTAATAGGTAGTTTTTTATGTATTTTTGCATAAGATTTTATTTAACATATGGTTTATATTTGTACAAGTTCACATTGGTGAATATCAAAATATTCTAATTTTACTATGTTTATTGCATGTTTTGTATACATATTGTTACCAATCATATACTTGTTATATTCCTCTTATTGTTTCACGTAATTTTAAAATGGATGATGTTATTAATGTTGATACTGTTAAAGATCATATAAAGGATTTTGAAGAAGATGATTCTCATTTTATTAATAATAATTCAAATTTTCATGATTCTCTTACAAAGTTTAAATTTGATAATAGCACTGATAAAGGGGAAGAAGCTAGAGGTGAGAATGTTGGTGGATCAAAAGGAAGAGAATTTGATGTTGGTGCAATGATCTCTTATGTTATTGTTAAGAATGTTAGTCACATTAGATATAAGAATGTTGTTGATGAGGTAAAATGCAAATGTTTATTTTTTTTTTAATTTTATGTTTTGTAAATGTGTTATAGTTTTTGTTTTCTTAGATGTATTTGCAACCATGTTTTCCTCTGCTTGATATTTATTATATAATTAATTTAACATGAAATGTAATACGGATTGATTTTGTTTAAACCATATTATTTAGCTAATTTATTCAAACAATATCACTTTTGTAGTTTAATTGTAAACTACATGTCAAAATTTAATATGAATATATGATATATTTGTTGTATCTATGTTGTATCCACTTTGTATTTGTATTTTATAATTTTATTATAATTTTTAGAAGCATGTTACCAATGAATATATTAACCTAAGCTTGCTTATTAAATCAATTTATGATGTTGTTCTTGTTGTAGATGAGGTATTTAATTGCAATAATACTTTTTATTTGATCATTTTCTTTTCTTGCTATTTTTGAAAATGTTCTAAGCCAATTATAAGGAGAAAGGTAATGTTTAGGAACTTTATGATGTTGACAAAATTTTCATATTTTTATTACTCTTGAATTTGAAAAAAAATGTAAAGTTACCTTATATTCAATATTTTAGCTTAATAACAGTAGTTTTTCATCAAAATATGAGAAGAAATCAATTAAAAGTGTTATTATTTTAGACAATGATATTAGTCCTAAAGTAAATGATGATCTTTTAATTAATTTTCTCAAATTGGTTAGAGGATGGGTTGAAATGCAGGGTATGAGTAATTCGTCTTTCGTAATTCGTATATAGATAGTATAGCTTTTTATATTAGAACCTTTTATCTACCACCCCCCCCCCTTCTCTTGTTTTATTCATACCTATATATAATATCCTTTTTTTACATATGAAAAACTATATTCATATTATTTTTATTTTTGTTTGTTTATCATTTTGTTTAAATTATTTTTATTTGAAGGAAAAAATTATTTTCTTTTAAGACAAATAAATTATGTTTACCTTTTTGATTTTATTGTTGACATTATAGATAAGAAGATTTGGTTTTATACCTTATAATGTCATGATCGTCCTTTTAGTTCTTTAGTAAGTATATGTTGATTGCATTATCCTTTTCTATTCCTTTTTATGTAATTATATTATATCATTGCATTAAGATTTTTAAAAGTAAGAATATACCTTTTCTATCTTTTTGTAGCATTGTTGTCAACCATATATATGTGTTTCGTTTGAACATATAGTGCATTTGTATCTTTAATGTATTATTTAATGAAACCTTATATTATTAAGCTTAAATTTTTATTTGTATTTCTTATGATATATATAATTAGTTTACTCTTTTATCTTTTGTAGCATATTGATATTTTATTTTATTATTTTAAAAAGAAAGGACTATATGATATGGGTCTACTAAAATAAATTTACAACTATAGATAATTTATTTAATCAAACTTTACAAGAACTATATTCAATCTATGAAAAGTAAAGGATGAATTATATGTTTGTTATTGTTTATGTTGACCATGTCATTTCACAAACATATTAGAGGTTTTAGGATAATATGTGGTAGACTATGGTTTGAAGTTAACATATGTTATTTTCAATACATATTAGGAAAATTTTTCATTAGGTTTATGTTTACCTTATTTTGGATCGAGGTGCACAAGTGTATACGATTCAAGAAGAAGTGTATTACATGATGCTAATGTATTAGCTACTTTATGTGTATATCCAATTATTATTCCACATTTTCTTATAGCTATTGAATTTTATAATAAACAACATAATTTATTGGTTGGTGGTGATTCTTATTCCAATAAGCACTCATTGATGCATTCAATATACAATTTATTGATCCTCTTTATAGTCAATTTGAGAAGTTTGTTTTTTAATTTATATATTTTATTTATTAAATAATTTATTTTATTATTTTCTTTTTATTGTGTTTCAATGATTATGATCTCTTTATTGTCTCTATTGTAGAGTATTTTATTGAAGGAAAGGATATATCACTTGATGGCTTTGTGTTGGCATATAGAATTCAATAAGCTTTAAATTTATATTCCTTAATCATGTAATTACGCCTCTGCAAGAATACGGGTCACAATTGCAGGTGTCGTTCTCTAGGACTAACGGTAATCAAGTACTAGACGTTAATTTCATCGATTATTTCGACGATAACGAATAATAATCAGGTATTAATCTTATTAAGCTAACCTTATATTGAAAACTAAGTGATATTTTACATATGGTACAAGTAATTCTAGGGATGAATGTATGGAACTAACCAATGTATCTTATTAATTATATCGGTTAAGATCTTAAAGTAATGTTTATGTGTAATAACTTTCTTTCCAGAAATTCATTACCTATTGAAGATAGAATTACAGACTACTTTCATGACCATAAAATCTAATTCAATGATAGATTCAAAACCACATTTGAGCTTCTCAATAACTTAACTCTTATGTCTAGGTAATTAAAATTAGGTGTTTCCATATATGTTCAGTCAAATTAATTCTTCTTTCAAAGTAATTAAACAACTTTGTAATATTCGATTAAACAAATTGGCCTCATTTCATTAACATAATATATTAGGAACATGAAAACTATATGAAAATACAAAGATTAACTGATTCATTAAATAAGATAAAGCAATAGTTTTATAACATTCAACCCTAATTCTAAATTAGGTCATAAAGGAAAGATACTGAAATAGCAAAATGGTTAATAATGTAAGTATCACAACCATAGTTCAATTCAGAGAATAAGGAAAGAAAGAAAAGAGATAACACTAATGTAATGAATTCGAGAAATAAAACTCTTTGGCTGCTCCCAGCTTCAGACCTTCCAACTCGCCCAATCTGGCTCCCAGTAAGCTTCTTCAATGTCTTGATAGCTCACCTATTGCAGAGGAAGAATGGATTAACACTTGTTAGCAAGGGTTTTTTTTTAAATCTCTTGTTCCTAGTTTCCTCCCTAAACTCCCAAAACCCTCCTTCTTTTCTCTTAATGACCAAATACCCTAATTCTAGCCCTCAACTCATGTATATCCCTCTGTTAACGGCCCTCTTAATCCTCACCTTCTATTCCATGATCTAATAATGAGGAAAAGAGGTGGAAAAACAAGCTAAAACGTCGTACACGAGTCATGTAAGGTGCACACGAGTCGTGTATGGCTGGAAGGAGTTGAAATGAGGGAGAGTGGGGGAAGGCCAAGCTATCCACGAGTCGTGTGAGGTGTCCATGACTCGTGTACAACTCGGGGGGGGGGGGGAGAACTAAATACTAAGGGAAAAATGGATGGCGAGTCATATACAACTCATGTGTGCCATCCACGAGTCATGTATGACTCGTGTGAAGCAATAAACGAAAAAGGATTAGGAAGGAGCAAGACCTACACGAGTCGTGTAGGACTCGTATGACTAAAATAAATCCTAAAATCTAAACCAAAATGAGAAAAGTAAGCTTTTAATACCTAGAACTAACAAATAACTACAAAATGGTATTTAGAAAACTTAACCTATGCAACCAATTCTTATTACATTAAGCTAATTCTTAGATAATACAAACTATAAATAATGAATGAAATGAATAAATACAATCTAAATATGTGAATGATGCATGCTATGTAAGGTATGATGCTAATGTATACAAATTGTCATGTAATATGTTGTTAAACCTACTAAGAATACATGAAAGCATGATTAAAAATGATTACATAGAAATGAAGAAAGATATAGATAATGCACATTATCAATTTCAAATAAAATTCTTTTAAGTTAAAGTTAAATTTTATATGAAATTAGATAAATTTATCATTTTTGCTCTTGTAATATATTATCATATGTTGTAGTTGGTTATTAATTATTGAACACATCCTTCATCGTCATTTATTTTTCATTAAATAAAAAATATTATATTATAAATTAATGTGCTTATAATTACTTAATTTTAATAGTTTATATTTCTAAAAGATAATATTAATTGTTAATGATTAATTATAATTTATAATAAAATAATACTTTGATTAATTTTTTTATAATAACTTTACATATATTAATATTTTACTTTTTACTTTATTTGATTTTTATTATATTTTATTTTGAATAAAATTATTTAATTATATTTTATGTAATATTGTATTTTTAGAATGTTATTGTAAACCTTGAATTTTTATTCAAATTTTTATCCATACGTTGCATCTTCGAGTTTTCTCTGATACAGTTTGGTATAAGTTTTCATTATCAATTCTAGTTTGCATATATGTTGTTAGACCCAGGATTTTAGTGTATGTATTTTATTTAAATCAATTTAAATTAATTTCAAATTAAAGTATGATTTTTTGGATGTAGTACGGGCGTACCACTGCTTTGTACTGTGTGGTACAGCCATACGGTTGACTGTACCAAGTGGATTTAACTTTACTATATCAAGTACGAGCATACCATATTTGGTACGGGCATACCATTATTGTGTTTTATATGATATGGCCATACGGTTGACCGTATCAAGTTGGCTTTGATTTAGTGAGTTTGGTACGGGTGTACCAAATATTGTGAAAACATGTTAAAGCTTCAGTATGAGGGTACCAAGTGAGTGGTACGAACGTACCAAACATTCGGTCTATATTTAAATTTATATCGAAGATGTGGTATGGCTATACTAATGGGATGGTATGAGCATACCTAGCTTACAGTGTGTTTTGTGTATTGCTATTTTTAAAGTGATACGGGCGTACCGATATCCGTACGGTTGTACGTGCAATTGCAAAAAGTTTTTAAAAGCTTTCTAACGGATCTATTTCATAAGATTAACATTGTTATCCCTTTTCTAATGGCTATTTTCTTTGTGTAAAGCTTCTATACTACTGTGAACTTCATTAACAAGTAAGTTAACTTGTTAGAAACTCAATCTTGTATTATATACTCTCATTGTACTTTACTTTCATAACCTAAGTATTGGTTATTGTAATCTTGGGTTGGTATGTAGTTAATGCTTGGGGCATTATCTTATAATTGAGAGTTTGTTCATTATGAGATTGATATTGATTGCAAAGGTTTAAGTGTGAGCTTGAAACCACTAGGGTTATGATTCTTGTTATGGAATCCTTTATTGTATTGATTGATTAATTTAGTAGAACCCTAAATGGAAGACTTAGGAGAAGTAGACGTAGGCAAAGAGTTGTGTCGAACCACTATAAACCGAGTGTGTGTTACAATACTTCTGCAAGACTTTCAATAGTTGAGGGCTATTAATTTGAAAGAAAATAGTAGGAGATATAAAACATTAATTAAAGACTCAATTATATTTTTAAACATGATGCTATAAAATATGACATACTTGCTTTTATTTAAGATTTAAGATGACAACAAAAGTCAATCTCCATGGTATACTTGAAAAGAAACTTAACAGATCTAATTACATAGATTGGATTTGTCAAATAAAAATTATTCTTAGAGGTAAAAAATAGGCTATGTTTTCGATGAAGATTTTCCACCCAACCCTATAACAGATTCCTCTGAAGAGGAAATTCATACTTATAATAAGTATAAGGATGATAATAAAATTGCTTATAGCATCATGCAAGCTGCCATAAAGAATGATCTCTAAAAACAATATAAACACATGGATGCTCATAATATGACACTTCATTTGAGGGAGCCTTTTAGGAAAAAGGCTCGAATTGAGAGGTCAGATCTCTCAAGGACATTTTTTAGGTGTTGGATGGTTGAGGGTACATTTGCAATCCAATATGGACAAAAGATGCAAAGATCTATCAAAATGTTGGAATCCTTGGGCTTTGGTATGGACAATGAGCTCTACATAGATCTCATTTTACATTCCCTACATGATACTTATTCATATTTTATGCTTGACTATCAAATGAACAAGGGAGAAACTACCATTCCCGAGCCTATAAACTTGTTGAAGTTTACTGAGGAAGATCATAAGAAGAGTTCTAAATCTATAATGGTATTAAGCTCTTCTAAACCTTAAAATGTCACACCCCAACTGGTGTAACATGCTCCCATAGCATAATTATCAACTCTTCAAGTTATAAAATTGATAATCACTCTATAAGAGATACGTACAATTAACCTGTTATAGCAATAAATTTTTTTAAATAATATAAAATATATACTCTAGTGCACCATCTATAATCAATCAATAATCATGTCTAAATAGATTTTATTACACAATAAATATTTATTTTATTTCATTAGCAGTTTACTATGATCATACATTTAAATAGCAACTCATATAATATTTTATTATTCATTTATAAAATATCATCGATAATACCATTATAATTTACATTGTTATATAACACAACATTTTTTATGTTGTAACTGACTTTATTGCTAAAATATTATAAAAGAGAGTTGTATGTAAACCGAAGTCATAGGAGTTTGTCTCAAAGTCCAAGTTCTCTACTAAAAATTTGTTATTCCTCTGAACCGGTTGCTGACTGCTAATCCCCTAACTCTCTAGTGTCACTAGTGTCTGCGTTCATCAATTGACAAACGCTAAGAATAATCTTAGTAGTGCTAGTAAAAGAAATAATCATAAACAATTTATCAATCGTATAACATCATAACAATAATCATTTCAATATAATCAAATCTTCTTAATAAAAATATCATTCTGTATGATCATATTCGGTCTATCGAATAATATTATCACCTATTTTTAATTCCACTATTCATCTATAACATCTAACATATAACCATCGTTCATTTTTGATATATCTCAATATCACTTTCAATAATCATTTATAACCTTATACATTGTGATCCCATCAATAAATATGTAATATACGATGAAATATGTCTTTTTGAGAATGCAATCATGAATTGCACTCTCCCTTTGCTTTTTCCTATATCATCCATCAGAATGCATCACGTATAGTATTCAATCATTATGGACAATTTCCTATACTGGGTCCATCATATTGATATCTCTCGTTCTTATAGGAATCTCATTATCTCTAGTTCAACAAACGGAACCCATCATTTCTCTCTGACTCCATATAGGAATCCAATTATGAGATCCAATACATATCATCATCACTCTTTGTTCAATTTCATACTCATACTTCCCTTATACCTCCATATTATACCATGTCATGTTTCATGCAGAAATGCATGTATGCATATGACATAGTATATAAATATATGCATTATAATATCATAAATAATCATTAAATCATATCACATTATTTTATAGTTAATGTCCCTTAAAAATACCATTTAGCGGTCGAGGGACATAGCACAAACCTACTATCGCTTTTCCCTTATATAATTTCCTTGGTGGTGTTTCTGAATTGTCTTTTAAACCACTTATATCATTTATAAAATATGCACTTTTAAAAAAGAAATTGATCATAAATATTAATCATCATCACTACATATTGTCATAATTGCATTTCATTCAGTTATACAATTTATCATACTTTAGACATTCACAAACATCATTTAATCAATATCCAAGCATTGAATCAATATACACATTATATATGTATATAATTCAAAGGAATATTCAATTAAAATTGCAAAATTCCAAGTAATTGCAAATTTAGCAATATTACTTTTCATTTAATTATTTACGTGAATTTCATTTTAATATCATTTTCATAATGTGACATCTTAACTTTATATCTTATATATATAACTATTTTTCCTTTAAATAGGTATGTTTAATCATCCACTCATGTATATTAATCAATTTATAAGATAACCATATTAATGCTTAAAATAAAAGTCATTTATTTTTATAACACTTTTGTTGCTTATGTATATCAATCACCTTGCATAAGCCTTTTGTCCAAGTAAATGATTTTAGAACACAATAAATCTTATACTAATAAAAAATAGATTCAAAGAGCTTTTTGATGATATTTTATATGTCCAAAAATCCAATCGTTAAGGTACTCAACGCTAGCAATTAAAACATGTCATAATATTGCACATACTAATTCGACCAAAAAAATAGTTCATCTTGCGTGTAAGTTTTGGTTTAAAAAATCACCATAAAATAGGACAAGAATTATACCATTAAAAACTAGACTTAACTAAATTTATAATGGTATATTATATGTTTAAAAACTTGTTCGTTAAGGTAGGCAACACAAATATTTAAAACATGTAATCATATTAGGCATATAAATATGCTACCTATAGGAATAGTTTTCTTTGCATGAATTTTTAAGCTAATCAAATGAACTTAGAATAAAATGAGTCTTATAAAATTTAGAACTAGACTCAAAGAGATTTTTAAACATATATCATATGTCCCAAAACTCAAACATTAAGGTAGTCAAAAGCCAATTGTCGTAAGCCTACAATTTTGCCCTTATCATGCATAAAATACTATTCATTACGCATTAAACTTATGCAATTTTTTACTCCATCATAAACAACTCCTAAAATCATAAATAATGTATAAATCCTATGCTCTATAATGAAAATATAATTAAAAGATGCAGTTTTGTAGAAAGATATACACAACTCTTAATATGTCTAAAGTTACACACATATGGACTAAGTCACCAACAAGCTTCTACTATACATTCCCATGCACAAACTCTTCAAATATGACCAAAACCTTATGTGTCATTTCCAACCTAAATACACAAGACATCATTATATATGTTATACATTCATACCAAATGATTTTAAGTAGTCCTTAATCTTATACACATGCTTTTTCTTAAAGTACAAGTATTATAATAATATGAGCCTAAATGCTATCCTTTAACTAGTAACTTAGCATTTTCATGCTTCCAACCATCATGGATTGACCTAAAAACATATATAAAACATCTTAACACCTAAATCAAGTATTTCATGCTATAATCTAGGTAGCCACACACATATACACTCCCTTACACATAAACACCAAAAGCTTCAACTAAAATCTCAATGTAGAATTTCATACATAACTTCATTTCTACACCTCTAAAACATACCATTTCATCACTAAATCACCCATAAAACTCCAATTCAATAAAATCTCAATCCAATAGCTATGAAAAATACATGTTCATGTCTAGGGCAGTAATAAAACTTCACCAACATAGAAGCCACATATCAATCAAACACCAAAACCATAACTCTTTTAACACTAATAATCCAATTTGGTTTCTTTGCCCCTTTTCTCTATCAAAAATAAGCTCAATACCATACAATCAAGAACTCACATCTCTACACCTATAACTATGAATTCAACTCAACCAAGTTCAAGAAAAAGCATAAAAGAGAAGAAGCATACACATGAAGCAAAAAGAACATCAACAAGCATAAACATAGCTCTTCATACCTTAATCTTCAAATTTCTTTATGTTTATGGTTTCAAGGATGAAGAAAAGAGGCAGCAGAAGAAGGGGTCAAATTTTTAAGAAGTTAAAACACTAGGAAAATGTATTAAAAAGGAAAGAAAAGAAGTATTATACTAAGAAGCCTACCAACTTTAACTTTCTTTTTTTTTAGCCTATCATATGTTGCCACCTAGCATGTATTACCATACTAATACATATACATACTCTTACATGTATATACACAATACTTACTCTTATTTAAAGTATGAAATCATTATTTCACATGTATTCATTAAGGCTATAAGCCTTAATCATTAAAGCAACACTTCATAAAATCATAAATATGTAGCATGTGTATAAATTAATACTTAATACGTATATTAATCCATCATATGCTTGTATACCTCAATTTAATCATACATAGAGGTATGTACACTAAAATTTTACTAAGCATTCATCCTATGCATCATAAAAGCCATTTTTCCCAATTGCTTCAATTAAGCATATTAAACACTTTCTATGTAACATCTACCTTTAAAATGCAGTTCCTTAATCATTTTTTCATAATTTCTCATCATTAACCTTCACCTTCCATTTCATACATTAATTCCATATAACATATAGTTTGTTCAATTCATCACAGATATAAGCAATGCATTAAAAATATGCTAAGTGTGTGGATGTGATAAAAAAGGTCAATAATAATAAGAAGAGCAAGAAACCATTAAAGCCAAAGCTTGGGGTTGTTAAAAAGAAAGCTGTTGAGAAACCCCCTAATGGAAAATGCTTCCATTGCAATGTTGATGGCCATTGGAAGAGAAACTATAAGAAATACCTAGCTACATTGAAGAAGGATGGTTCCTTTTCATCATGTATATATGTTATTAAGGTTAATACCAGTAATGTATTTAATAATAAGAGTTGGGTATTAGACATTGGCTTTGCATCTTAGTTATGTTCTAATGTGTAGGGCCTATCCAGTAAGTAAAAGCTAAGCAAAAATGTAATATACATTAGAGTAGCTAATGGAGCAAAGGTTGTTGCTATAGCCAGAGGAACTTATGTAATAAATTTAGCTTCTAGACTTGTTTTAGAACTTGATAAGTGTTATTTTGTTCCAAATCTTTATCATGATATTATATCAATGTCTTGTCTTATAGAATAAGGTTTCAATATTACCATTAATGTTAAAGATTGTTCATTGCTTAAAGATAGTATTTATTATTATTCTATAAGCATTGTTAATGGTATATATATATTTGATAATACTAGCCTTATATATAATATACAAACTAAAAGATTAAAGAGTGATAATCTTAATCCACTTTATCTTTGGCATTGTCATCTTTGCCATATAAATAATAACCATATTTTTAAATTATATAAGCTTGGTAATTTAGGATCATTTGATTATGTACCAATTGAAACATGTGAATCTTGTTTACTTGGTAAGATGACAAAATTACCTTTTAAGGGAAAAGGTGAAAGAGCTAAAGAGACATTAGAGCTTATACATTTAGATGTATATGGTCTTATGTCTACTTATGCTAAGGGTGGATTTCAATACTTCATTATATTCATTGATGATTATTCTAGATATGGATGTTTGTATTTAATGAAATATAAATATGAAGCTTTTGAAAAGTTCAAAGAATTCAAAATTGAAGTTGAGAAACAACTTGGAAAAAGTATTAAAACTCTTTAATCAGATCAAAGAGGTGAATACTTAGGTTAAGATTTTCAGGATTATCTAAAAGATAATGGGACATTATCTTAATGGACTCCTCTGTACACACCATAACATAATAGTGTCTTCGAAAGGAGGAATATGACTTTATTAAACATGGTCAGGTCCATGAAGAGCCTTGCAGATTTAACTAAATCTTTATTAAGTTATGCACTAAAAACTATTGCTCATGTATTGAATAAGGTTCTAATTAAATTGATTAATGTTAGTCCATATGAAATGTGATTTAACAAGAAACTTGTACTTTCTTATATAAAAATATAGGGTTATCCTGCTTATGTAAAGAGGATAGTGTCAAATTAAGCTTGAAGCTCAATTTGACAAGTGTTATTTTATGGGATATCCAAAGGAGACTATTGGATATTATTTTTATTTTCCTTTAGAATAAAAAGTGTTTGTTTCAAAACATATTATCTTTTTAGAGAAAGAATTTCTTCTAAAAGAAGATAGTGGGAGTCAATTTGAACTTGATGAAGTTCAACCACCATAAGATGATGATTCATAACTGATTGATCCTAATGTTGTTCTTCATGATGATGATAAAACAACAGAACCTATTGAAACATAAGTTTTAAGGCATTCAACTAGAATAAGGAATGCACCTGTGAGGTATCAATTTCTTATTCATGATATAAGAGAAGTCTTATTAGTTGAAAATGATGAGCCTATTGACTATGAAGACATTACAAAAAGTTCAGAGCGTGAATTATGATTAAAATCCATGAAGTCATAAATGGATTCCATGTATGAAAACCAAGTATGGACTTTGGTTGATCTACCTGAGGGCATTAAACCTATTGAGTGAAAATGGGTCTTCAAAAAGAAGACTGATATAGAGGGTAATGTGGTTACCTATAAAGCATAATTAGTTACAAAAGGATATTGATAAAAATAAGGTGTTGATTATGATGAAACCTTTTCACCTATAGCCATGCTAAAATCCTTCAAAATATTACTAGTTATTGCTACTCATTATGATTATGAGATTTGGCAAATGGATGTGAAAATAGCTTTCCTAAATGGAAATATACCTAAGGAAGTGTAAATGACACAACCTGATGATTTTATATCCAATGATAGTAATAAGGTATGCAAGCTTCAAAGATCTATTTATGGATTGAAGCAAGCATCCAAAAGTTGAAACATTCATTTTGATGAAACAGTCAAAGAATTTGATTTCATTCAAAATGAAGATGAGCCTTGTGTTTATAAGAAGGTTAATGGGAGTACAATTGCTTTCCTTATGTTATATGTAGATAACATATTACTCATAGGAAATAATATCTCATTTTTGCAAAATATCAAAGTTTGGCTATCCAAACAATTCTCCATGAAAAGATCTAGAAGAAGTTGCCTATATCTTAGGTATAAGGATCTATAGAGATAGATTTAAAAGACTAATAGGTCTTTCACAGTCTACAAACATTGATAAAGTGTTAAAGAGGTTTAACATGGATCTCTCTAAGAAGGGCTTTATTCCCATGGTACATGGGAAATATCCTTCAAAATCTTGGTGTCCTAAGACACAAGAAGAGAGAGAATGCATGAGTAAGATTTCATATGCTTCTACTATTAGATCTATCATGTATGCTATGTTATGTACAAGGCTTGATGTGTCATACTCTTTAAGTGTGACAAGTAGATTTTAATCAAATTATAGAGAAGAACATTGGGAGACCGTTAAGAACATCTTTAAGTACTTGAGAAAAACTAAAGATATGCTCTTAGTTTATGGAGGAGGTGATTTATAAATCAATGGGTATACAGATGCCAGTTTTCAATCTGATAAAGGTGATTGTAAATCATAATTAGGTTTTGTTTTCATGTTAAATAGTGGTGCAGTTGTTTGGAAAAGTTCTAAACAAGAGACCACAATAAATTCAACAATAGAAGCAAGTATATTACAGCATTTGATGCAACAAAATAGACAGTTTGGATCAAAAAGTTCATTAATGAACTTGGTATGGTTTTAAATAGTGTAGATCTTATTCCTTTGTTATGTGATAACAATGGATCTATTATACAAGAATAAGAACCGAGGTCTCATCAAAGATCCCAATATGTGCTTAAAAAACACCATTTGATTAGAGAGATCATTGGTAGAGGTGAAGTAAGGATTGATAGAGTCCTTACTGATCAAAACATGGTATATGCACTCACTAAGGCATTGACATAGAGCAAGCATGGGAAACATGTCACTTCAATAGGATTAAAGATTATGTATGAATGGTTATAGCATAAGTAGGAGTATGTTAGTATATGCTCTAGAGAATGATGTAAATTATGTAATGTTTATTTAATTTAATAAAAGGCATTGCTTGGAGCATTAAACTAAATAATAAATTCCATGATGTTCGAATAATGTAAATGAAATTCATAAAGTATGTTTATAAAATGAGATTCTTTTATATGAAAATGTTCAATATCTAAATTATCCTTGATCATATTATTGATAAGAATGGATATTATTAATGTGGATAGATCAGTACATGTTGTACTTCCTTTAAAGGGTGCATTCTCATACACCATGACATGAGATGTCTAAAGTTAATATGTAGATGAATTGTATAGTACTAATTCATTGGATATGATCTTACTAGTGAGATTTTATATGGATAATAATCTTTGTCAATGAAGATATATCTCACTCATATTAGTAATGCAATTATCCTTAGACTTGAAATATCAAAGTTATCTTAATTACAGAATATTATATTTTGACTCCATATCATAATACCTCTATTAAAAGGTGTTTGTAACTTGGAGGTTGGGTATAGTATGAACTAGTTGAAGATAGTTATATATTGATAGAGGATTCACCACCCAGATTTCAAATAAGAGTTATACCTCATAGTCCATATAATGATCTTGGATTAAAGAATCTCTGGCCAGAGTAAAAATGTCAATTTGTGAATAAGATTCATAAGGGGTATTTTGGGAATAAAGATTATGGTGCATGGAGATTCAAGTTTAAGGCATGATCTAATATTACTTGATTATATATTGAGTTGCCTTTAATCCATACACAAACCTAAACGAGATAGTGAAAGGTGAAAGAAGTTTATTGCAATGGTATCTGATATGGAAGGGTTGTAGTCAAACTACTAACTTCTTAACATTTGGGTAGTTATGATGTGTGACTAGACATTACTCTTAACTTATATACAATAATATCATTTGATGAGATTAAATGATATCTATGGTATGTTGCTAATTTGTTAAAAGCCTAAGAGGTCACACATAAACAAGGAAAGATTTGGATTGAAAATTAGAAAATGATGTTATGGAATATTATTAAATAATATTTGATATTATTTACAATATTACATTTTATTTTTAGTTATTTAGTATACCATAAATAAAATATGTTTTGGGTTGAATGTGCTTCTAAAGAGGATTAAAAGATGGGCTTGTGAAACCATGGGTTAAACTCATGGACTTAAATAGGCATATACTATGCACATGCACAACTTAAGTTATCTTACACCTCACTAACCCTAATGTGCCCATATAAATATGTAATATTATGGGATTAGGGTTAAGATAAGTCATCTTATATCACTTCTCTTTAAAAAAATGTGACATACACTATTAAAAGAAGAAATCACATTCGACTATTCACTTAAGAAGAGAAAAACCACATATTCATCTTCTATTTTTCTCTAATATACTAGTTTATTGATTAGAGTTTTATAGTAAAGAGTTTACTAATCCAAATCTTTATCTTGGTATGTGTAGTTTGGAGATCTCCTAGTTTGGGGATTGAAAAGAGTTTGCTACAACTCTTTTGCAAAACCAGAAAGAAGTAGAATGACATTAAAGTAAGTGTTAATCCTATTCTCTATGGCATGATCTTTTGATTGGAATTATGTTTTAATGATTATGTAGATTTGATTTTCACATGTTTTAAATAAATTTTTATTTTATTCTGCTGCCACATCACTCTATTAATTCTAATATAGGAGTGTTTGTATTGGTTTTTATATTGATTTTTTAGATTGTAATAATTTTTATTTTTCTAGAATTCCTAGCAATTTTGATGTTTCTATCGATGATCAATTTTATAATAAGGATCTTTTGCAAAAAGTAATTTATGTTATTCCTATTAAGTAAATTTTTATGTTTAAGGTTCTTCATTTGAGTTTATTGTACTTCATGATTAGGTGTGTTTATGATGGTTGAACTTGAGTTTTATGTTATTTTAAATACAAGGGAAGAGATGTTTGGGTTATTAGGAAGTAAGTCAAGAAACATAGTTATTCATGAGATGTTAGTAACAATGATTATCGACAAGCTTCTTCTTGTTTGCTTGTTAATTTTTTAAAAGATGATTTTAGTAAGGGATTTTATGATCAATCAAAGCCTAAAGATATTAAGGCTATTTTTCTCGATAGATTTAACTTGGATATCAATTACTACAGAGCATGGATGACTAGAAAATATGTTTTAAATTCTACTAAAGGTTCTACAAAGATGTCTTATAGACTCATACTAATAAATATGCTTAGTTATTGAATAAAAGAATCTTAGTTAGTATATGTTTATTTTTATTTTTTCTTTTAGTTAGTTTTAATATTTATTTTAATATTTTATATTTCATTTAACTATAAATATTTACATTTATTTTAATTTAATAATTTTTTATAGGTTCATTTACATTCTTTAAGAAGGATGATGATAATAGTTTTCTATATTATTTTATTTGCTTCTGAGCTTTAATTAAAGGTTGGTCTTCTTATAGGCCAGTAATTTCTGTTAATGGGATATTTTTGAAACGTGAATTGGGGGTAGTTTATTAATTATTATTGCTTTGGATCCTAATAATCATATTTCCCCATTGGTTATTATTGTTGTTGATTCTAAAAAATAATCAATCATGGAAATGGTTTTTTAAAAAGTTATGGTTGGCTATTGGTCATCGTGAGGATTTGGTTATGATATTAGATAGAAAATTTAGCATACTAAGGGCTACTTCAATTGTTTTTCTAAATGCTCTTCATGGAATATATGTGCAACACTTATTAAGAAATATGATTATCAAGTTTAAAGGTTTCAAGTGTAATGATTTTTTTATCATTATACCTTTTCTTATAGTCAATCAAAGTATGAGTATTTCTTATGTAAGTTAAAGGATGCTCATAAAGGAATTGAGAAATACCTTTATTAAGCTAAGTTTGAGTTTTGGTCTCATTCATTCTGTTATAAAAAAAAAAGATATGATGTTATAATAATAAATATTTTAGAATTTATAAATTTCTATTTTGTTGGATATAAGAGAGCAATCAATATCATCTTTGGTTGAGTCATACAGAGCATTATTGTAAAAGTGATTTTATAAGTGATGCAATGAAGTCATTAAGCATCATTTGAAAATGAAATAACATCCAAATTTGACCTAATTATGTTAAGTGATAATAAAACATAATTAAATGAAATTTAATTGAGAATTAACCAAAATAAATTGATTTTTAGGCAAAAATAATAAAATCAATCATGAGAATTAAACTTGAAAGATTTCAATATTATGTCAAATCAATTGGAAATAGGATCAACAACCAATCCAATCTCAATCATCTCAATTATAACTTAAATCAAATTAAAAGTAGCATTTAACTTGAAAATTAATTTTAAAGCCAAAATTAATCAAATTACAATGATGTCTGATAAATTCAGATCATTTAGATCATCGTAAAATCATAAATACTACTGAAGACTTCAAATAAAATGAAGAAACGAGCAAATTTGAGTAAAAATACTATTTTTAGGAAAATCAAAACATGATATGCATAACATATATCATGGCATGCATAACATGTAATAGAAAAGTAAGCTATATATGTAACATATGAGTATCTATGCACCACATGTAAGTGGACATGCACCACATATAGCATTCTAAAAAACATAAAACTAAGTTTTTATATAAAAACATTAATAAAAATACAAAAATAGATGAATGTTTGATTGTTACAGATCATTCAAGCTATCATGAAGCTATGAATGCTATTGGTACATTCATTAATTGATGCCAATAAATGAAAATCAAGCAACCAATTAAGAAATGAAAAAAGGGAAGAAAGAAGAAGCTTTCCAATAGTTACCAAAGCTAATGATGCCTTAATATTGATTCTAAAATGTAATTAAGGGTTTAGGTAGAGTTAATTAGTCTCTAACCTAATTAAAAACTTAATTAAGTGTTTAATTGAATGAGAAATGATTTGACAAAGTTTTACCTTAATTGTCAAAATTCAAATCCTTTTTTCATAAATACCCAAGCTATATTTATAGAGGGAAGGTAGGGATTGCTAGAAATGGATTGACAATGTGGGATTTTAAAAATTCCATAGTGATATGTGTAGCATATAGTGCATAAATAAAATGGATGTTTTGTGCACCTTACTCTCTATGCACATTGGGAAGTGCACCCCATGCTCAAAAGACTCCTCACATGCTAAAATGGCATAGATATATGATGCATATTAGATTTGCATAGAAAAAGGTCATGTACATCATTCATTTCAACTAAATATGCATAACATGTAGCATTATGTACTTTGCAAATCAGAAAAATCACATAATATGCTCCACTTTTCACAAGCCAAAAGTAATATGCTCTATATATCTAAAGCACTTGTGGGAGGCTAAAATGCATGTATCCAACTCAAGTTTGACAACGGAGACATGTACCAAGCCGTATCAAAGAAAACTCAAAAATGTAGTACATAGGTGAAAAGTCAAGGTCAACAAAGGTATTTGTCAAGATGACATAAAATTTAATTATTAAGATAATAAATAATAATTAAAAATAATTATGAAATAAATAATAAATAATGATAAAATAATATATATATTGTAATAAATAAATAAATAATATAGGAATGCATAACTAAATATTAAATGCATAGATTGTTATGAAATAACTAAACAAATGAGTTACATCGTTACAAGTGATTATTAATTTAAGATAAGTTGCTAAAAACATGTAAATTAGTGCTTGATGGAGTGGATCTAAAATGTAAGTGATATAGATACACATAATTGATGACACAACATAAATACATGTATTAAATATTGTTTTTAATGAAACTATGATATAACAATATAATAAAAATTAAATGATTTATTTTAAGATGTGTAATGTATAAAATCTATAAAATAAAAATATTAAATTAGAAAATGGTCAATAAATAAATTTTTTTAATTTAAAGTAAGATACAATCTCTAATTAAAATTCTTAATCAAAGAATTTTGATCATTTGATTTAAATCTCAAAAATGAATTTGATTCAAGGACTTTTTGAAGCTTGATCTCCAATTTAATTTTATTTTGAAGAAAAACATGATTTAACTGTTTTAGAGGCTTGATCTTGAATCAAGTTTCACCTTGGGGATGACAATGAAGGTAAATTAAATTTAATGGAAACTTATTGTTAATGTCTATATTTTTTTAATTAATTAATATCATCAAATAAATTAATTGTATCATGTTCGTACATCATGCTGATATTATTGGGTTGTCTATGCATTTAAAAACATTTCATTTATAAGGAGAAGTGGAGGGTGAAGATGGATTTTTGATTATAAATTATGGAATCCGAGGCAAGTTAAGTATGTCCCTTCCTAGTAATAAGTTTGTGATTCTTATCTAAACTATACACAATATTATGTATATTTAATCTTGAGGTTGTTTGAGTTGTGCCCTTCCTTAGAACTACCCATCTTGTTAAAATAAGAAAAAGTCTATGATCTAAGAAAACGAGTACCTCTTGTTATATAATTTATGGATGTTAGGTGATTTACACTTTTAATTTTCACCAATTTGGTCCTATTTTCATACTTGACCTATTTGGTTTATTAAAATTACTTTGGTAGTTTGATTTAAATATGTTGAATGATAATTTCAAACATATGCGTATAGAAGATTATAAAAGAAAACCTAAGAGCATTGGTGTGATTATGCATTGCCTCTTTGTATTTAAGAAAGAAAAGATCCCAAACAATCCATCTTCCTTTTCAATTGAACCCTCGCAAATATTACATTAGTGTACAATATGAAAAAGAGGAACATCATTTTGGATTAAAATACTAATGCCAAGAGCAACGCAACACATTAAAAAGGGCAAAAGAAGAGGATTAATTTAAGCACTTCAGTTGGTCTACCACTGTGGCGGTCATATTTAACAGGCCGGTCCATGTTATTTCGGCCTCTTTCAAGCTAAGCCCATGTGCACCACAATTTGTTCCTCTCTCTTCTCGCCAGTGGTTGCATAATGTACAGATGCCCTTTTATACTTCTCATATCAGAGCCCATAAACACTTCCCTGCTCTGTTCTTGATCATCAGCACCTGATGAGATGCCGAGAGAAGAAAAAAGAAATCAAGAAAATGGATTATGTGAAGTGGGCACAAGCTATAGCATCTGCTGGGTGTTTGATGTTAATGGTTGGTCTTGTTTGTTGCTGTCTCTGTACTAAACCTTGTCAACATGGAGATATCAACTCCGGCACCGGTAGCTGCTCTTGTGACGGTGGTTATGCTGGTGTTTGATCCATCACTATTCATATGGATGCATTCGCTTAACTTCTTCCTTCCACCAACTTTGTTTCTTTCGTTTATTCTCTCTTTTGCCTCTGTGGTAGGATGGAAGCCGAGTCTACAAGGCTTTGTTAAATGTGATTATTGCAGTATTAATCACTTTGGTTTACATTTGGTAACGCTTTTTCCATATTAGTGAAATAATGTTGTTATATATAGACGTTTTTTTTTTTTAATTTTATGTATATTAATAATCTATTATGGATTTATTAGTCATAGAGGAATATTGATATATTTTCAAATTGAAGCTTTGTCATTCAATGTATTAAAATTTACACTCCTTCAAACAATACTTACCATCATCTTTTAGTTTAGTTCCTTCTCTTGCTTGTCATCGAGGATTTTAATTATAATATTATGGGACAAATGCCACTACGAATAAACCACAAAAATACATGTTTTTGGGTTTCGGTATACAACTAATCACTAATTCATAGACGACCTTCGACTAATAAAACATAAGTTTCCTCATGACGTGCAATTTAAATTGGGAAACTATTCAGAATAAGTTACCATTTTTATAAAATTTCATTGTGCATTACAAGTTAAAACAGAAATTGGGGTTGTTACATAGGCTGCAGGTGTTGGGCTCTGATTGAGACCCACTTTAATTAAGAACATTGCCATCTCTTTGTTCTATGGCAGAAAACACAGTTGCTTCCATCAAGCAAGATTGATTTGAACAGTGAAGCACCGGTACTTACAAGAAGTAGCGTGAACATGGGTTCAAGTACAGATTCTAAAACAGGTTACTTTTCACAATTTCCACGCTGTGTTTTATGTCTTTGCGTGGAACTTTAATTGCACTCGAGCTAAGAATTGTATCATTTGGTATCAGAGCTCCATGCAAAGGCTTAAAACCATTAGTTTTCTCATTAAGCATACAGGGAATTGTTGGAATTGTGGTTTTTGGTGGTTATTTTCATGTTAATGGTAGAATTGCTTTAAGCTTTGAAGGCTTTAATGGAATTGAAGTTGACTTGTTTTTCTTTAGACTTCCTTCATGTGGTGGGAGAGTGAAGGAGAGATACCAGCGGCCAGATCCAATTCTGGTGTAGTTCCATTTTAAACATATTATATTATTATTAAAAATTATATAATGATTTTCTAATTATTAGAAAAATGATTTAGTAATTATTATATAATAAAATATTTATTATATTATATTACTATAAATTATATAATGATTTAATAATCATTAGAGGAATGATTTAATTTAATTTTTTATCAATTTAATTTTTTTTCAAAAAATAATTATAATTAAACATACAAAATTAATTTTTACCAATAATTATTAATTTCATTTCTTTTAAATTTAATATTAATTAAACATAACAAAATTAATTTTCCTTAAAATCATATTAATTTAATTTTTTAAATAATTTAAAATTTTTTCCTACCTTTTAATAATTGATTAAACATAACAAATTTCATTTTTTCACAAAATTATTATTTTCAATTTCTTTGATAATTATTATTTTCAATTTTCTCAAAAATTAATAATTACTAAACATTACAAAATTAACTTTGTTTACAAAATTATTACTTTCTTTTTTCCAAATATTGCTATATTTTTCTTCCTGTAACTTATTCAAAATTTACTTTTTTTATCAAAATTATTATTATTCTCATTTTTTATTTTAATTAAAATTTTTAACCAAATTTATTTAAACATACGAAATTTATTTTTTTCAATAATTATTCATTTATTTTTTTCAAAAATTACTAATAATTACACATAACCAAATTATTTTTTCTTCTAATTTTTTTAATTTCATTTTTTTCAAATTTATTAATTTATTTTCTAAACTTTATTAATAATTAAACATAACAATATTATTTTTTAAAAAACTTATTAAAATATTTTTTTCTGAAAATAAATATTTTGCCAACAATTAATTAAACATAACAAAATTTATTTTTCCCACTAATTATTAATTCCTTTTTTTCCGAAAATGAATTTTTATTTTATTATTTTAAAGTGTTGGGACTTGGGTGGGGACCAATAAATGGGGTGGGGGTGAAAGGTTTGGGAAAGGAGGGGCATGACATGTGGCAGTCCTGAGGAGGAAGAGTGTGCATTTCACATGCCTAATATATTCATTGCATGTGTTCCTTACTCGCACATGTTATACAAGTGCCTTAACCCTCTTATTCTTGCACGATTTTTAACAATTATTTCACCTACATTTTTCAGTTTTGCCCAAACACATTATTTTATTCTATTTGTTTTCAATATCAATTATCAAGCCATAATTTAAGATTTATATGGACAATTAAAGATTGTTCGCATCAGTTTTTGTATGTTGCAAGCATGCCATATAATTTAAGTATTCTTAAATTATATGTGTTTTCTAATTTTTTGATAAAATAATTATAGATTTTCAATTTATTTGTAATTGAGAATTAATCTTAGAAAAATAATGTTAAATAAGAATGTATTTGTTAGACCTTAGGTTTTGATTGTTGAGTCACATGTGAGTCAATTTAAGTTATTTGCAAATTTTCTAAGTGTTTTTTAATGTGGTACGGGCATACCAACTATTGTTTGTATGTGATACGGTCATACGGTTGGATGTACCAAGTGTGTATTGTTTCATTGAGTTTGGTACGAGCGTATCATAGGGTGGTACGGCCATACGCCAACTTGCAGGAATTTAGTTTGTCAGGAAACCTGCATCCGTACGGGCGTACCAATGGTTGGTACGGTCGTACGCGAACTTGTAGGAATTTTGTTTGTCAGGAAACTTGGGTTGGTACAGGCGTACCAAGTGATGGTACGGTCGTACTACAGTTCCCTCCCAATTTCTAACAAATAGTTTTGAATCCGTACGAGCATACAAATACAGTACGACCGTACGCGACTTAGAAATTAGGTTTTAAAGTCTAAAAAACGGCTAGTTTTAAGATATAACTTTTCATACTTTCATCCTAACGAAAATATACTTGCAGAGCACTTGTTTTTGAGCTATATTCATCTGTCACAAGTAAGTTTCAAGCTTGTTTCTTCAATTGCTTTATTGTTTGTAATCCTACAACCTAGAGATTAGGTTTATCTTTGTGGGATTGGTGTGTAATTAATCCATTGGGGATTAACTTGTATTTTGAGTTGATTGTGAGATTCATATTGTAAATGTTAGAGTGTAAGCCTTGAAAACACTGGGGTATTGGATTCATTTGGGAATCCTTTTGTAAATTGATTGTGATTCTAGTGGAACCCTAAGTTGAGACTTAGGAGAAAGTGGACATATGTAAGAGTTGGCCGAACCACTATAAATCGCACGTGTTGCCAGCGGTTCTAGGAATTTCAGAATTTTTTTATATCTATAGTAATTAATGATAAATTAGTAATATTTATCTTTGACTAAAATTTAATAATTAATAAATATAAATAAAATTAGTAACTTTAATAAATAAAAATAAAATGAGTAGTATTTATATTTGAATAAAATTAGTAGTTTTTAACTTT
>CANYBF011265386.1:0-12279 GCA_948192965.1 Dalechampia spathulata | reverse complement strand
CCCTTTGCCAAATGGCAAAACTAGGGTTTAATGTGTCTGCCCTAAAGAACATATGCGATCGAGTATGATGTTTATATTCATACTCGATCGACTATGTTCAAACCCTAAAACATAGTCGATCGACTATAAAAGATACCCTAGGCCCTAAAACATAAGCTAAGGCCAAAAAACATATGCACACACACCAAAAGCATATGCACACGTCCGAAAGGCACCCTGGAACGGCCAAAGTTGGTCCAGAACGGCCTAGAAAGCCCTAAATCAACTTGGATTGGCCTGAAACTAGCCCAAACTGACCCAGAGGCATCCCTAAATCGATTCAGATCAAGCCGATCCAAAATGAGGGTGCGACAAGTGCATCTGAATAGATAGTGATGGAGAGTACATTGGATCATTTTATGCTTATTGTAAAGAGCATGGTATTTGATATCAGATGACACCTCCTAAAATACCATAACTAAATGGCTTAGTTGAGAGGATGAATAGAACTTTGATGGAAAGAGTTTAGTGTTTACTTTTACATTCAAAGTAGCCTAAAATATTAGTGTGAAGCTTTACTTGCAATTGTGTATGCTTTAAATATGTCACCTTGTGTCCCTCTTAAGTATAACATTCCAAAGAAAGTATAATCAAGAAAGGATGATTCTTATGATCATTTGCAAGTGTTCAGGTGCAAAGCCTTTGTTCACATACCTAAAGATAGAAGAATAAAGCTTGATGTCAAGACACGATAATGTGTTTTCATTGGTTATAGTCAAAATTAACTTGGTTATAAATTCTATGATCCACTCCATAATTAACTTGTAGGGAGTCATGATGTTGTGTATGTTGAAGATTAAACTATTAAAGATATCAATAAGTCAGAAAATGAGATTCTAAACTCTACTGATGATCTAATAAACTTCCAATTAAATGCTCCAATAGTGGTACTAAGGCAAGTTGGAGAAGAAATGCAAAATCATCAACCAAATGATGTTGATGTAGAAGCTCTTAATGAAACTAAACCAGATGATGATGATGATGTTCACATTCAACCACTAATCCTTGTAAATTCTCCAGTCCCATTAAGAAGATTTGATAGAAATAGACAACCTTCTACCAAATATCCAATTGATTAGTATATGATGCTGACTGACAGAGAAGAACCAAAAAGCTTTGATGAATCTATGAATGGTGAACACAAGAAGAAGAGGATTCAAGCCATGCAAAATAAGATGCAATCCTTGCATGAGAATAAAACCTTTCAGTTGGTGAAGTTACTAGAAGGCAAGAAAGCTCTGAAAAATAAATGGCTGTTATGAATCAAGCATGAAGAACATAACAAACATTCTCAATTCAAAGCCAAGTTAGTCATCAAAAGGTTTAACTAAAAGAAAGGCATTGACTTTGATGAGATTTTTATTTTGGGGTTAATTGCAAGTTTTAATCTTAAAGTTAAATAAATGGATGTGAAAATTGTCTTCCTACATGGGGATTTAGAAGAAGAAATATACATGGAGCAGTTAGAGGGTTTTGAAGAAAAAGGCAAAGAGGATTATGTTTGCAAATTGAAGAAAAGTCTATATGGATTGAAACAGGCACTAAAACAGTCGTACAAGAAGCTTAAGTCTATTATAGGAGAGCAAGGCTATAAAAAGACTTCTTCATATCATTATGTATTTGTGAAGAAATTCTCTAATGATGATTTTATTATTCTATTGCTTTATGTAGATAATATAGTGATTATTAAATATAATGTTTCTAAAATCAATAGTCTAAAGAAACAGTTAAGCAAGTATTTTGCCATGAAAGACTTAGAATTAGCAAAACATATTCTTAGTATGAAGATTATTAGAGATAGAAATACCAAGAAATTATGGTTATCACAAGAATAGTACATTGGAAAGGTACTTCAGAGGTTCAATATGGACAAAGCTAAAATGGTGAGTCGTCCCCTTGTTAACTATTTTAAACTAAATTCCAAAGAGTGCCTCTTTACAGATGAAGAGAAGGAAGAAATGTCTAGAGTTCTATATGCTTCAGCAATTGGGAGTTTGATGTAAAATATGTAGTTAAGTAGTGAGTCAATTCCTTTCAAATCCTAAAAAGGAGCATTGGTCTGTAGTTTTAAGTGGATTCCCAAGTATCTATGTGTAACATCTAAAATATGTTTATGTTTTGGAGAAGCAAAGCCTATGTTAGCTAGTTATATATATGCATATATGACTAGAGATGTTAACTCAAGAAAGTCTACATCAAGTTAGCTAATTACCTTTACAGGAGAGCTATGTTATAATAATCAAAGTTACAGAAATGTGTTGCGCTTTCTACAACTAAAATAGAGTTTACAGTAGCTACAGAAGCTTGTAAAAAACTACTATGGATGAAGAAATTCTTAAATGAATCGGGTTACAGGCAAGAAAAGTATCAGTTATTTTATGATAGTTAAAGCGCTATTCATCTTGGTAAGAATGTCTCCTTCGACTCATTATCAAAACATATTGATATGAGATATCATTGGACCATAGATATGTTGGAGATGAAAAAACTACAACTGGAAAAGATCCATATGGATAAAAATGGATCAGATATGTTGATAAAGAATCTATCAGGAGGAAAGTTTGAATGTTGTTACACAGCAGCAGGAATGATAGAACCCTCCATTTAATTTGAATAGGGAAATTTATTGGATTTATTCCTCTAAAATGAAGGTCCATATCCATGTTAAGCCCATGTTTTAAGCCCAAGTCCAAGCCCATAAAATCAAAATAAAGTCTTTGAAGATTTGATTCATAAAATAAAATATTGGATTTGATTTTGGAAATCAAATCTTAAACATATGATCTTTTCTTGTTCACCAAGCACTCTGCCTACAAATAGGCATTCTCCCTTCATTTATAATGCATGGGAAGAGAAGTCAAAGTAAAAGAAAAAAAAGAGAGAAAACTTGCTTTGAAATTTAGGAAAATTAATTTTCATTAAAGGTTGGGGAGTGACAAAATAATGAGATTATAATTTAAGTTAGAAAACCTTTTGTGAGCCACTATTTTGGTTTAATCTCTATGTATCTATTATTTGATATAGTGTAAGAATATTCGGATTTTATCTCATGCACATAGCCTAAAATTAAGGATAAACTACGTTAAATTTTTAATATCCATTTTTAATCATCCTAGTTTTATCTCATCTAAATTTATCTGTTGCATCCAACATAATCATTTTAATCTTAATCACTTCTACGCACATAACTTAAATAAATTTCATTTTAATCCACTTAATAACTACTATGTAATATATTCAAGAAATCCATAATTTATTTAGCTAATATAAGACTTAGTTACACACTTACATCTTGTTTACCATGCATCAAGATTATCTTACACACATACACATTCTCATTTCTTGCACAAATATGATAAAATCTAGCTTAAATGGCTAAGTCAATACTCAATATCCAATGATCCTATTCTCTAAATGACTAAGCTTTCCTTTCAGTTGGTCTTTGTCCTGAAGCAAGTTATGTTCGGTTAAAAGGTTCAAATTTACGTATGTTATTTTGTGCTAAACTACTCCTTTATCATTTATAGCTGGCCAACTAAATGTATATGCACACTCTTATGTTTCTCAAGTTATAGTACTAATACCTAGACTATGATTAGTCCCAATCATTTACACATCAACAGTGCATGTTCATGCTTATTCAATAAATAAGTATCTATCATTTGCTAAATTTATTATTTTCCATTTAATTATCCATTTACAATAGAAGTAACAATGTTTAATCATCTATAACCCAACCATGTTTCTTACTCCATTTAATTAAGCATGTCGTCTGTTAATTACTTTTAATTTTCATGTTTAGTTTTAACATTTCGTTTATTTATCCATACATGTATAATTCAAAAATTTAACGTCTTACCTTAAAATTCCTGAATAGAGTCTAATCTCTTGACTTCAATTCCTTCTATTAATTAAATTCTCCAAACTAGATCCTTTTCATGCTTCCTTTGCCCAGTTTGCTTTCTTCTTTTTTTTCCCCTTTTTCCTCTCTCAATTCAAGGTTTCCTTTTTTTTTTTCAATATGGTTCCCCTTTGAATGTTTTCTTCCACTCAAAACAATCAATGACTTGCCTTTCCCATGCTTCACTTAGTTTCCTTTCTATTATAATATTTTATGTATATTTTAACCATTACATTTTTTAAAGGTTTTAAATAACTATATGTATTAGTTAAACGCACTCATTTTCTTTTGAAACATCAAGTAATTAAGTTTATTTATTTCATAATAAAATAACTTAACTTCCATTATTAGATTTTCTTTTATATTATTATAGGAAGAAGTCCTAAATTACTTCCATTATCCCCATGTAATTGTTAATTCAAAATTAATAATATTGCTCAATATCATTATAACCATGAATCTTGAGGTGAATGAAGTTATATATGTAACAAACAAAAGATCCTGAAAACCTCAAAAACAAGAAAATGCAGAAAAGAAACTCAAGAAAGAAACAAAGTCGCTGGCTTTCTCAGGTAGGACTTTGATATTATGTTATGATAAATATTTTTCATATATGAAAATAATTATAAAGGAAATAATTCTAATAAGTCTAATCAATAAAGTCATTCCTAAAATATAATCTCTTGATTAATATAAAGATATTTAATAATAAATAATGAATAATTCTATTCAAATGATTTCCCACATACAACGTCAATGTTGATTTTACGATTTGGCTGGTGTGAGAATATCGTGAATCTTGCAATTATAAAAGTTGGCTATATATCAAAGGGATGAATTTAATACAACTCATTACATAACTTTTTAAGACTAAGATAATAAAATATTACACAAATAATAATATTATCTTTCATGAAGGCATATTTTGCTCTAACCATATAGGATTAAGAGTTCTTGATGAGATAAGACTCTCTACTAAGAAGTATGTGGTAATGAAATGAAATGTAAGTAAAGAACAAAGTGTTTTGATTATGAAAATTGATGGAGAAAGTATGTTTTCTTCGCTTTTATATTTGATTGATAGAAGCTAAAGTTTTTACAAATGGAAAATATAATGTCTTATTCAGTTTTAAATAAGGAAAATATGGTTATGTAAAATGACTTAAACCAGTTGTATTGAATTGAAACAGTTTGGTCCATAAACCAAAGTCAATTCATAAGTCAGCCTAAAAATCAAATGGTTTGATTGAAATGATCTTGGTTCGCACACCAGACTAATCTAGTGGTTCATTTGAAAAAAAAAATCAGATTAAGAGAATAAGATTGAATAAACATTCCATTGAATCCACTTAGACTCCAAGGTTCAGACTTAGTAAAGCTTGGTTTATTAAAATAGCCTCTAATTTCACTTAAAACCTTGCTTTAGGAAGCATTTTTCAATCCAATATCTATAAAATGAATGGAAATATGACCTAAGGTCAAAAAATTGAGAGAATTTCTTTTTTATGATTACTAAATGATAAGCACTCAATCAAGGTTATAAAACAATATCTATAAGCTCTTCTTCTATTCTTTTTTATTTCTTGAGTCATGTTATTCTACTCAAAATTTCCAACCTTTAATTCCACCATCATATAGAGCCTTAAATAAGCAAGATCAATTAAAGAATAAGGAAGATTCCCACCTAACTTATATGCTAATAGTTTAAGAAGATTCCCACTTCACTTTTCTCTTTCAATTTCAACAGCAATTCCACAAGTTGCTTAACTTAATTTCCTAACTATCCTCTTTAATATCTCTAAAAGCATTTTTAAGCAAAGCTAAATCAAGTGTCTTTTCCATGCATTAACCATTTAGTTATTGCCTTTCTAATTCTGAAGGATGTCAAACTAATGCCAAAATAATTTAATCATATCCTGTCACACCCAACCCACACCTGGGGTAACATGCTCTCATAGCATGAGCATCGATCCTCCCCAAGGAAAAGCTGCTACTCGCACCATAAGGGATACATCGTCTCTATACTCTAGTATAGTTTGTATGGGTACACGTCTCTATATTAAGTGGTGAAAGAAGGCAACAGCGTGGCATACATATACACGACACATCATACCCTGGATAAACAATCATTCATTCATGCAATTCGTATCGGCAAGCAACTCAATTATATTATATACATACAATATAAGGCATACAATAGGGTTCATATAATTCATATACAGGTACACCACAAAATACAGAGTAGACTACTGCCACTATGATCAACAGAACTACTCTAATAAAAATGACTCGGAGTATTCCCCTAAGGTCCCGTACCACTTCGAGAATAGCCTTTTCTGCTGATGACCTCTATCAATTCAAATGATAAACGTTGAGTATAAAACTCAGTGGTGCTAGGTAAACATAGGCAAACACATAGATATAATTCATTACATAGCAAACCATCATAAACATCATATATCAACCATTACAATCTATCAATACATGCAATGTAAATGCAACTATGCCTTGCAGTCTTCCTTATCCTCTTTCCACTCATTCACTCTTGTTTTCATGTGATTGTGCACATTCCTTTCACACATACTGGGTCGGTACTCATCTCCCGAAGGAGGGCATATAAATATATGGTGCTATGCACCTATTTCCTACTATAGGTCTCGAGACTCATTTCCCTTTAGGGAGGTCAATAATCTAAATGATTCATTTAAGAATCCCATCATCATTATTTGACCTAGTATGCCCAGAGCCTAGCTCTGCTCTCATCACTCTCTTTCTTTTCTTTTCCTTCCTTAGGTCCATGCATTCCATACAAGTGCTTATGCATGTGTAATTCATAAACCTTCTTCATTTCATCATGGATAAATGATAGCATATATTAAACAATAATATATCATTCCCAAAACATCCTTTTTAGAACTTCCTTCGATCTCAAGACTAGAAACAAGCTAAACCAATACAACTAGCACAAACAACACTCTTAGCATAAACCTGTAGTATGAAGACTTCAAGTACAATCCCATTATAACCGTCCGTTATCATCAACTTCAAGCTCTAACACTCTTCCTAGGCTTAGGACTACTAACTCTAATGTTTAAAAGGGTTTAAGAAAGAAGAAGGTGGTAGAAAACTGAGAAAATGCTTAATACTTATCCTTTGACCCGTCAAACTTAAGTCGCATAAGGCCGTACAGATCCTGGTACACCCATACCGAACTAAAACTCCTGACAAGCATATTTTCCTGCGAGTACATCCATAACTCACTTGATAAACCCAATTTCCTGCGAGTATGCATACGGCCAGACACCCGTTTAGTATGCCCGTACGGTCTCCAGGAGCCCAACTCTCTCAACTCCTCAATTTTGGTACGCTCGTACCACTCTCAATCCTCCTTCTTCCACTCTCCCTAAGCTTATTCTTGATCTATCCAACTCACGATGCAAGCACAACACTTCTAAAACCTCACTCATAATATGCTAAACTCGGTGTTCGCCCATTATACTACAGAGATACCTCAATAAGGCGGCAACACCTTCTCATCCCGTCATATTAACACAATGCAAACGTCTAAAGATACAATATCACTTCACTCAAGCATTGCACTCAACATCATTATTATTCATACATATACATTCACAAGGAAATTTATAATTAAGGAAGCAACATCATATTTCAACCATCTAACATATAAACACGTAAATACACAAGCATATACATATACATATGCATATATAAAGACCAAACTACCAGGGTCTCACATGCGGGTGTGACAACTCTCCCCTTCTAAAAAGAAATTTCATCCTTGAAATTCTAACTTAATTTACTAGGGAATAAGTGGGGATATTGTTCCCTCATCACAGACTCTCTGTCCTACGTGGCCTCCTCTCCTTTGTGATGGTTCCATAAGACCTTGACTAAAAGAATCTACTTATTTTGCAACTGCTTTGTCTTATGGGCCATTATCTGTATCGTCTCTTCACTGTAAGATAAATCCTGTTAGACCTTTATAGATTCAATCGGGATAACATGAGAAGGATATGACCTATACCGTCTTAGCATCGAAACATGAAATACATTATGGATCCGATCCAACTCTGGCAGCAAAGCCAATCTATAAGCTAACGGTCCCACTTTCTCTAAGATCTCATAAGGCCCAATGAAGCGAGGACTCAATTTCCTCTTCTGACCAAACCTCAAAATCTTTTTCCATGGAGACACTTTCAGGAACACTTTCTATCTAACACTATACTCTATATCCTATCTTCTCAAATCTGTGTAGGACTTATGTCTATCTGAAGCTGCTTTCATTCTAGTCCTGATCAACTGTACTTATTCCTCTGCTTGTTGAATTAGTTCAAGACCAAATAATCGTCGTTCACCAACCTCATCCCACTGTAAAGGTGTCCTACATCGTCGACTATACAATGCCTTATAAGGAGCCATCTGTATACTAGACTGATAGTTGTTATTGTAAGCGAATTTGATCAAGGGTAAGTAACGATACCAACTACCTTCCCATTCCATAATACCTCAATAAGGCGGCAACACCTTATTGACACAATACAAACATCTAAAGATACATTAATAAGGTGGCAAGACTTTCTCATCTCGTCATATTAACACAATACAAATGTCTAAAGATACAATATAACTTCACTCAATCATTGCACTCAACATCATTATTATTCATACACATACATTCACAAGGACATTTACAATTAGGGAACCAACATCACATTTCAACCATCTAATCTATAAACACATAAATACACAAGCATATACATATACATACGCATACATAAGGACCAAACTATTAGGGTCTCACATACGGGTGTGACATATCCAACCAAGAAAATCAGTAGAACTAAAACCATCTACTAGCTGTTCCTTTGGTGTTATTGGATTTCCATGTGATATCTTGTAACATGCAAATCGGTAACCCCAAACTTCACCCTCTCTACAAAGAATTGTATTTGTTATTATTATGAAAATCGTATGTATTTCATTTAATCTTATATTATATTTATACAAGTATGATAGAAATAAAAACCATACATGTGTACATATTCTAGACTATTCATAGCACATTAAAACACCCCCGTTTTGAGTATGCATGAAACGTTGTCATATATGACTGGAGTTCTTTCAAATTCTTCCAAACCGTACATCTTTTCCACTCTTGTCAGTTTTGGTCTTTTTTACGCATTTCATTTTCCCAAGTCTCATTTGGCACACTTTGAGTTTCCTTCCTTCTTCCTTTAAACCACTTTCCCTCTCATCTTTCTCATCTACCATGTTTTCTTTGCTTCGATTATCATTCAAAGCTTTAGTCTTTCCTTTATCCCCCCCACAAGATGAAGCTGAAGATTGAAAAGCCGGTGGAAGCTTGGATAGTAAAGCTTGAAATTGTTTAACACCTAGGGATTTGGTTAAAAGATGTGTGATTTGAGCAGTAGAATTGATGTGTATCACTTGAATCATCCCTTCATTTAATACTATCACGAACCACATGACAGTTGATTTCAACATGCTTTGTTCTTTCATGGAAGATAGGATTTTTTACGGTGTAAATGGCTGCCTGGTTATCACAGTGTAAAGGATTCGGTAGATTTAGAGAGACTTGGAGATCTCATAACAGGTAAGTTATCCACTTTAACTCTCATACTATTTTCACCATACTTCTATATTCTGCTTCTATGGAAGATCTGCTGATCGTAGTTTTTTTCTTAGTTTTCCATGAGATGAGTGCTCCTTCGAGAAAGATGCAGTAACCTATGATTAAGCATCTTATGATTTTACATGTAGCCCAATCTGTGTCGCAGTACGCTGTAACCTTGGTGGAGTGCCCTGCTGGAAAGAATAAACCATTGTTCTGTTGGCCTTTTAGATATCTGATTACATGATGAACAGCTGAGAGGTGACCTCGATGAGCCTCTTGCATGTATTAACTAAGCTACTGAGTGGCATGTATGATGTCCAGTCTGGTTAGAGTAGTTTTCCAACTAAACGATGATAAATCTTAGGGCTTTTGAGAATAGCACTTTTATCTTTATCAAGTCGATGACCTGAAGGTAATGGAAATCCATAGACTTTAGCTTCTTCTAACATAATTTCTTTGACCAGATCTCAAATGTATTTTTACTAACTGACATAGATGCCTTTGGCAGATCTAGAAACTTCCAAGCCAAGAAAATATGTCACAGGTCCTAAATCTTTGATTGTAAAGTTATGATGGAGTCGGCCTTTTATGGTTAAAATCTCTGGCAGCAAAGGACCGGTGATCAATATGTCATCAACATAGACAATCAATGCCAGAAAACTATCTCCTAATCCTCTAGTAAAAAGGCAAGTATCATTCTGAGACTGTGAGAAACCATACTCCTTTAACTTGGCAATTAACTCTTTATTCCACATACGCCCTGCCTGTTTCAAACCATATAAGCTCTTTTTTAATAGACATATATCTCTTATTTGTGCTCGTAAGTAACCCTCAGGTGGATTGAGGTATATCTCCTCATCAAGATGCTCATGCAGATAAGCATTATTGATGTCTAACTGGTGGATGTGCCAACACCGGGAGGCTGCCAATGCCAGGAGTAGCCTCACTGTGACTAGATTTGTAACAGGTGAGAAAACTTCATGAAAATCGATGCCAGGTATCTGCTTATATCCTTTCGCAACCAATCTTGCTTTGTACTTAGAAACTGAGCCATCTGTATTATATTTTATATGATATAACCACTTTGATTCAATTGTTTCATTCATGTCTGGTGCTTGTAACTAATCCTACATAGCTTATCTCCAATGACTACTTAGAATAGTGTCTGTGTAATTAATTAGTTCATGAACAGTATCTACAGATGCCATGAAATGAAGGTATTCTTGTGTGAATTATGGTGATTTTGTAAAAGGTGTGGTTTTAGTGATAGCTACAAAGTCCTCTAACCAAGAGGGTTTAGATCTTTCTCTAACACTTCTACGAAGGAGAGGTTGTTCATTATTATTGTTGTTTGTATTAATTTCATCTATGACAGGTGGGTTTTTTATATAATCATCTGAAATTAGTCTAGGAATGGGTACATTATGAGTCTGTAGGGTACCATGATTGTAGGGAAAAGTATCTTCTATGAATTCAACATCCCTTGAAATTACTATGCATTTATCTTCTAAGGAAAATAATTTGTACACCTTGTATCCATCAACTAAACCTAAAAAAATGCATTTGGTAGCTCTAGATTAAAATTTATTTTTATTGGGGTTGACATTGCTTGAATAACATAGACAGCTGAAGACTTTGAATTTATCATAATATAGTTTGATTTGATGTAACCTTTTAAAAGGGGTACTCTAATATAATATAATGGATGGTAAAACATTTATGATGTGTGTAGTATATAGAATCGCCTCACTCCAAAATTTAGAAGGGAGTTCTAATTGAAACATAAGTGCTCTGGCTATTTGCAATAAATGCCTACGTTTTCTCTCTAAAATGCCATTCTGTTGTAGGGTATATATGCAGCTGTGTTGATGAACTATGCTCTTTGACTCAAAAAATGTGGAGCAATTGTGGTTTTGGAATTCGGTACCATTATCAGATATAATTTTCTGGACTCTTTAGATATTTGATTTTCTATCATAATAATGAAACTTTTAAGGACCTGACTAATATTATGTTTATCTTTTAACATGTAGGTCCAAGTAGACCTGCTATATTCATCAACAATAGTAAGGAAATAAGTTGCCCCTATGATGGATGTGGTTGCATAAAGTCCCAAAATATCAATGTGTAGTAATTCAAGGGAAGTATTTGTTTGATCTTTGGCTTTGTGGAAAGATTATCTTGTTTGTTTATAAAAATGACATACATCACTATCGTACCCTGTTTTTGGACCCAGGTTGACTTTGGGTTGATCCAGGACCACTCCAGGGTTGTTTCGGACCGTTTCGGGCTGTCCGGGGCCAGTTCTGGCCCATTTCGGCTCGCCAACCACCAGACTTGTGCGATCAAGTATGTCTGACCACCGCATATGTGCAATCGAGTATGTTTGTAACATACGCGATCGCATATGTTTCCGTTATATGCCCTAGGGCACCATTCTGCATGGGGATCCGCATTTTGCAAATTTGAGGGTTTTGAGACTTACGAGGTTAGGGTTTTCTGACGGTTGAAAAACACTCCTAAACTTAAAATTTGATAGTTCTAAGTAATTAGGGTTAATTAATTGACAAATCACCTAAAATCACTTTAGGTGATTTTATCCCTAAAACTTGGAATTGGACGATCCTTTCATCCCTTTACTTGGAGCTAAGGAGAATCTACAAGAGGTTGGCATCTTCATTCA
>CANYBF011265280.1:0-15686 GCA_948192965.1 Dalechampia spathulata | reverse complement strand
CGCCGCATAACCACCATTAGGCTAGAGCGTGTCCCCATACGACGTCTATACGATGTATCCCTGACGTCACAGGTACTGGTCTCCTCTTGGGGGTCGCTGCTTGTGTCGTGGGAGCATGTCTGCCTGGGTATGGGCTGGGTGTGACATATATGCTGTGCATATAGGCCTTTGATTTTCCAGAAAACTCCCATTTTTCACTTGTTTCGCTTCGAATCTGATTTTTCCAAAAACTCCAAAGGCTTGTCCATGTTTCTAGGGTTCTAGATCTGTCAAATATTGTCCATATCTAATTGATTTTAGCCTTAAAATTAATTATTCAAGTTAATTACATAATTACTTGTTTGATTTGCAAAACGGAGGTCGATTCATGCTCAAAATGAGGTACTGTCTTCATTAAACTTGCGTATTTTGGTCTGTAGATCATTTATGTACTGACAAACTTGATTTTCTTACAGATCCATATACCATGTGCACCACATGTCATGTTATGTGTGCCACACACATCCTATGTATGGCGCACATAGCTTAACGTGTGATGCATGTTCCCTGGAAAATTTCCTGAAAAATTGCTTTTTCGCTCATTTTAAAAACTGATTTGATTTTTCTAGTAACATTTGATGCTTCACAGTAGCTCAAGTGTATTGGATCTATCATAAATTAATTACATTTAATTAATTTTGGCTTCAAAATTGATTTTCTATGATTAAATGTCGATTTAACTCGTTGAAAATGTGATTTTTGAAAGGATTGGATTCAAATTGGTTGAGTGGCTATCTCCAATGGTTCCAAGTGATGTTAGCACTCCCATTTGATTTTCCATGATCAAACAAAAATAATTTTACTTAAAATTATTTTTATTTTTATTAATTTTCACAATCCAGCTCGTGTAAATTCATGTGATTATTGCCAAATAATTGCTAGATTTTGACTCTTGGTTCATGTTTTCATATAGCATTGGACTAGTCAAATAAATCCTAAATTCATTTGCTACTAATGAATTTATTTGTGTTTATTTTACATATTTCCATCATGCATTTTTGGCTCATGCTACCTGGGTGAAATAGTACCTAAGGAGGAGGGGACGTTACTTAACGTCCTAAAATTATGTATACGCCAGGATATTTATGTAATAGGGTAGAATTATTTGGTTTGTAATAATTTAATTCCCCTATCTCTCGTGTGTAATCCCTTAATTCCTCGATCCCTTTCATCGACCTTTTGGTATTTTTATTCATGGATGATTTAGATTTTACTAAAATATATGTCATCATGTCACATGCCATGTTACATGCCATATCACACACTACTATACCATGCCATGCATGTGCCATGCCATAACATATTGTATTTCGTATGCTTATATGTATAAATATGCTAAATACAATCAAAATTTACCAACTCACCATCCAATAACGCGCCATTCACCATACTATATGCCAAATGCACATCTCATACATATGCCATGTCATTTCATATATATACATTATGTCATGTCATGCCATACATCATTCCACATGTCATGCACATAATATGTCATACATCATCTCACATGTCATGCATATGATATGTCATTCGCCTCACATGCCATGCATATGTCATGTTATATGACATCTTACATATCATGCATATGATATGCCATTCACTTCACATGTCATGCATATGGTATGCCATCCACGCTACATGCCATGCGTATGCCATGTTTCACATCACCTTACATGTCATGCATATGATATGTCATTTCCCTCACATGTCATGCATATGATATGTCATTCCCCTCACATATCATGCATATGATATGCCATTCATTTCACATGTCATGCATATTCCATGTCATATATCTCGTATGTCATGCATATGCCATGCTACTCACTTCATATGCCATGCATAAAGCTGGCTAAAACGGTCCAATAGATACCAGCTGTATTTCCTTTTCATTTGTCGTTTGTGTGCATTATTAAGATTCCTGACTAAAGGAATATGGTCCCAGTGTCATTCACGGGTCAGAAAAAGACATTTTAGAGCCTAGTCGGCATGTCTTTCTATAATGGACAATGTCATGAAAGATAAAGAGGAATCTCATTTTTATCTTATCGGTTAATCATTTTACTTTTGAGGTGGCTAACGACACTAGAGGCACCAACACTTGTATTATAAATACTTCTTCAGTTTCTAAAGAAGGGGAGGAGAAATAAAGTCTGAGAGCCTTCTTTCTACAACCCTTCTAAAAACCATAGTTCCTGGCTCAATTATTTATTTATGCCTTCTACATTAATTGAAAAGTTCGTAGATAGTCTGTGTTTACTAGATCTTACAAATATAAGTGTGGTAAGAAGTTTGAAACAAGAGCTTGTACAAACAGGAAAAGCAGTGTGTGATCAACATATCGAATTCCACAACAAACATTACGATTGTAGAGAAGCATAAAGAACCTTGGCTTTGATTCAGAACATCATTGGATTCTTAGACAATATTCTCAACTCCCGCGTACCTTGATATTTTGCTACCAAACGGTCTGTTTGAGAAGGAGTGAACTCATAGTAAGACCCCAAAAGAGAAGAAGAGGGCAGCGGAGACACAGAAGAACCTTCTATCAGTTGCCGGTGACGGGTAGGAAGCAACATAGAGTTTCTATTGCGGAAGTTTAGTGGACCCAGTCCATTGAAAGGTGCGTGTCTATCCTTATACATATAAACTGTTGTGTGAACTAAGGTATATTGGCTGGAAAATAGAGGTTGAGGGCTATTGGTCCAATAGAAACTTGGTTTCGGCACCACTGGTTACAACGCCCCATATCTTAGTTATATATTGTTGTGTGAAAATATAAACATTGTTGAACTCTGTTATGTCGGATAATTGTTCTAATCCTGAATGTTTTCATATAGATCATGGTGCAGGTAAGGAACCAGTAATAGGATTGTTAAATTCTGTTATTGATTGTCTTACATCTCTGAGTGTTATTGTGTAAACATTAAATACTAATTTAAATCAACATTAAATTAAAATACTAATTTAAATACTAATAGGGTTTGTATCTAGTTCTCGTTATTATAATGAATATGAAAAATTAAAAGAAATTAGAAAAGTTAGACAATAATTTAGAGTTTGTGTTTATTAATAAAGATCACTGAGTAGTTCTTAGTTTTCATTCTAGTTAAGTATATTAATTCGTCTAAGGTAAGAACATATTCAAAAAGAATGATATCAGAGCCTAGTTTAAGGTTTAATTAATTAAAATTAGTAATTACAGGTATGATTGTACAATATAAATAGTTTAGGGTAAAATTTGAAAAATAAAATATAGTTTGTCTTTATTAGGTACTTAGTCAAAGTGGTCCTAGGTATAAAGATCCTAAATAGAGAATTTTAAAAATTTTCACACTAATAGAAGAATAAAAAATCTTTTTTACATTTAATATAGAAATCAGTAGTGATTTATTCCAACAATATAATTGATAAATTATTATTTTTAATTATTTTTTAAATAGAAAAATCTAATAAATACATATTAGTATGCTATTCATCCATTGAAGCTTTTAATTGTTGCTAGACAATGAACTACATGATAATCCAATCTTGAATTTTCTCTTAATTGAATCTTTCCTTGGTTTGAAAGAAATTAAATAATCAATTAAACTATCTTCATCCATTATTCAAATCCTTAATTAATTGATTGATTTAACACAAATTTCTTGAAAAGGTAACCTTTTGAAAGGAATCCAGTTCTTGAGAGATGAATGTCTCCACATTATTTGATGAAAAAGATTCTTGCAAGAACCAAGGACTGGATGAAAGCAACAAAAGCAAATTGACATTGCTGTCCTCGCCGCGCTTCTGTGTCATTTTCCTCATGTAAGAAGCACCAACCGTCTTTCTTACAAAAAATCCATGCTTTGACAGAACCCAGAAAGTGTAGAGAGAAAATGGATACAGGTTTCAGATTGGACAGATGGGGATATCCGGTCAATACTGATTCTGATGCTTGCATTTCTGCTATCAACTCTTATTACCATCAGGTACCTTTTTTTCCCGAAAATTTTTTAATGGGTTCAGTGTCTTTGTCACTGAAAATGATAATTATGGTCTGGGTTTCGTTTATTCTGTTCGTTTATCAAAGGTGTTAAGCTATGGGAGAGAGAGAAGAGTGATTCTTGAAGCTCCAATTCATGATCAAGATTGTGTTTTGGCTAATATCTTAGCCGCTCATTTTGTTTCCGCTAGTGATCCATCTCGAGCTCTTTCTTATATCCAGGCTGCTAAGTCTCGACTGGTTAGTTCTTTTGTTTTGGGTCCTAAATATCTGTAATTAACGTCTTTGGTTTGATTTGGAATTGAAAGCTATGTTGCTGTGCAGGATCTAGCTACCTCATACGAGAAAGCAGTTTTTGATGCTGTTAATTATTTACTTTCCAAGAATAGAGATGATGATGTCGCTGTTGAATGTCATGCTAAGGTGACTCAGTTTGCTCTGCTTTGCTTTCTTTGCCTGTATGATTGTCAATCTATCCCTACCCTGGTCTGGATTGAGGTTGTTTTAAGTTTTTATAACGTTGTTAACTTACGTTATCTTGTTTGAAGGTACAGTTCTTTGAAGGTTTTTTAAAATCTTCAGAATCCTTCAACTCTCAACCATGAGAAGTTTTCTTCTTCTCAACACTTGAAAATCAAAACTAAATCTCCATTTATCTTCCATGTGTCCGAACAAAGTAAAATTAAAAAAACGTCTGGTCTTCCTTGATGAACTAATTCGTTGAGTGGCTTTCCCTCTATTTTTTGTTGATTATGTTGAGGCTTGGTTACTCCTTTTTTCCCATAATTTTGGTGTTGATCACTGTTTCATATCACTTTAATATCTGAAGAAAAACAAGTGGTAAAGGTGATTAAACTTGGTGGAAATGTCATGCAAAGACAAGAATACGACTTATATTTGGTGGCGGATGATATAAAATTTATGATGTTTGATGATTGTTTTTCATGTGAGCTTTTTTATTTATATATGTGCAATTCTCGTTCTTCTTGTTAATTGGTGTTTGTATACAAGAGTGGTAAGTTGTATTCAATGACTATGCGTTTTGCAGCTTCTGAATGACTACCCAAAAGATCTGGTTTCTCTGAAAAGGGCTCAAGTGCTTTGCTTCTACATGGGTAGACCTGACCTGTCTCTGGCCCTTGTTCAGCAGGTTTCTTTCTCTTCAGAGAATTTAATGTTTATTCCATTGTTAGTTGAGTTTCACAGGGATTTTGATTTGAGTAGGTTCTACCAAAAAATGAACGAGAAAATTACGTATATGGGATGCTCGCCTTTACATTATTAGAAGTGGGCCGAATGGCTGAAGCTGAGAATGCTGCCAGAAAAGGATATGAGCTAATCAAGCAAGATTACTGGTCACAACATGCTGTGAGTCCTATTTTCTTATAATGGTTTGAAGAATTTATGCGCCCGGATAATTTAGAATAAAAAATGATGGTCCATATAGCTAACTTCTGTTAACTTAGTATTAAGATTTAGTTGAGTTGTGTTGTTTTAACAAATTAATTTTGACAGCTTATAAATTTTCATGTAACTGCCTTGGGGGTGGCACTTTAAGCACAAGTGGAGTCCTTTGTCTTGTGTGAAAAGTTCTAATCCTGTAAAAGGCTTTATCAGTGCTAGTTCAATGTCAAGTTCCTTGAACATCATTTTGTATGAATGCAACTTGGCATGGCAATGTGTTCCTGCTTTAGGTTCTGATTATGGTCCTATTTGTTGACGTTTGTTATGCAGGTGTGTCATGTTCTTCAATATGAATGCCGTTTCAGAGAGGCAATAGATTTTATGGAAGCATGCTCATCATCTTGGACTCCTTGTTCATCATTTATGTATGTGAATTAAGTAATTCAAGCTGACGGCTATTGTGAATCTGCTGATTACTTTATCAATATCTTGGTGGTTTTCACTTGTTCTGATGAACAGGCTGACACATAATTGGTGGCATGTAGCTCTTTGTTACTTGGAAGGACATTCTTCCATGCAAAAGGTGTTAGAAATTTATGATCATTGTATTTGGAAGGAATTGGAACGTGATGATGCTGCATCTCCAGAGGTATATTATAACATATATTTCTTCAAGTTGACGTGGATTTTTGCATTATAAGACCTAACTTTCTTTATCATTCAGGTTTACTTGAATGCCTTGGGCCTATTGCTGCGAGTGTATGTGCGGGGTGAACTTGCCATCTTCGAGGACCGTCTCAAGGTCTTAGCTGACAGAGTCAAAGATGAAGTAAGTTACAAAAGCATTATCTGAAGAATTTAATGGATACTAGTTTTATACTTCACTTATATATAATGTATTACAATCATTCCTATTATATACATTTGCAAGTCCCGGTTCAGGAAAAATTACTGCAAACATTCTATACAAATCATGAAAAACTAAATTACAATAAATCAGTAAACAAAATATTCTTAATCTTTTCCTAATTCAACAATTTTCAGTATAATAAAATGTTTAAGAATGTAGCTAACAAACTTAGGCATGAATCCTTGAATACAATGAAATCCAAGTGGATTTAGTTCATTGGATTTGTTAGGAATCTATTTGCAGACCTATTACTTTATTTTTGTTGGTCAACTGAGCATTACACTGAGAAACTTAGGTTGAAATTTCCTTCCAAGTGTCCTTACGGACATGTTGGCTGGACATATATTTGTTTTACTACGTTTAGTATAGACATCTGAATAAAAAAGCCCAACGTTGTAACTTATGATCATCTATTTTGTTCCAACGTTCAGGCCAACTGGTATTTAGAATGGCACTTTGATGTGTTGATATTATGGGCCTTAGCCAGAATTGGTGAAGTATTGAAAGCCGAAGACTTGCTCAATGGCTTGAAATCCAGGTAAACTCCTCTTTGTTTGTATATTTTATTGGGTCATCTATCATGCGTCTGTATTGTTTTAATTTGATTTTATGTGCAGAATTTCTAAGATGAACAAGAAGAAACAGCAATTAATGCAGAAAGGAATCCAGGTTTGCTTTTGCCGTTGAACCTTGGTCATTCTCGGATCATTGCTCAACTTTCAGATTTACACGTTAACATTTGATAAACTACAGTTTTTACATTCGATTTTTTCTTAACAAAATTTTTACATTCAATTCAGCTACATGAAACTAAATCATTTCCCTTCGTGTATTTCAGCTCGCTGAAGCTTTGTACGAATATGGGAGGGAAAATGACAAACAAGCACTAGAAATACTCGGAGCTGATTTTAGTGCTAATGATTATAAGGTATGACCGCTAAGTTGATTCAGTCGCTCTAATCTAGCTACGCATCCATGCATTGTAATACAGTAGTGCAATGCCATACTTTCGTGCTAGATGATCGGAGCATCTGAGGAGCAACTTGATGTGTTCAATGAAGTTTGGTACAGTACGTTGCTGAATTCCGGGCAAGCTACAAAGGGTAAGATAAGATATCTGCTGTCTTCGAAATTCGACTTATTCAGTAGCTTATCTCGCTTTAACCATTCTTATCCAACCTGTAGCAATTGAAGCAATGGAAAAGCAGATCCAGAAGAGAAAAGGAATCCCTTTTATGTGGCGTCTTCTGGTACAACACTGCCTTGTTATGACACTGTTTTTCGCAGGCAAAGACAATCATAAGGATGAGTTCCCTTCACTTGCTATGGCTTTGTTTCAGGAGAAAGGTTATGCGATGACGGGTAGGCATGAAGCGAAAGCTGCAGGCGAGAGAGCTAAAGAATTAGAATCTGCGTACTTCATTTAAATGGTAAGAATGCAGCTGAAATCCATCCATGTATTGTGAACTTGAAAACTGGTAGAACGATCGTTCGCCCCGAATAATAATGTATAATACAAAGTCCAGCTTGTTATAAATTTCTAAACATAGACATTCAAGGTGATTAATAGCAAATAAACGAGCCTTTTCTTTATCCTCCGCTTGCAACACAACATCTAATTAAGTGCCTGTTGTCGGTTTGACTATATGATATAAGTAATTTGGTTAAGATGAACACGAGCATAATTATATGGAAGTTGGGATTGGTATGTATGGATGAAGAAAATCAAGTATTGTTACTCGGACCAGTCACAATCAACGTTGGACAAAATAGAAAGAAAGAAATCTAAAATCATCGTCTCAATTACAATTTGAGTTATTTACGTATAACGATGATGGAAGATTTCTCGAGATCTCCTCCAACTTCTAAAAACAATTATACATCTCAAATCATTTTTAAAAGAAATTGGAGGGAAACTAATTTTATCTTTTATAAAAGCTTCTATTTACATGCAGACAAAACCCCTGACATCTTCCATCTTCCATCTTCCATCTTCCATCTTCCGTCTCAGTCAAAAACAAAAACAAACAAAAAACAACACATAGACAAACTCTGCTCTCTTCATCCTCACGCCACCCACACGTGACCCCATCCATCCATCGCCCTTCTGCCACGTCATCACCATCCATATTACTAGATGGACTTCTCGACCCGGGAATATCCCAACTTGTGGCTCCGGATTCGTTTTAACTCTTCCACTACTTCCTTCGAATCTGGCCTGTCATCTTTATCCGCCGCTACACACCGGAATGCCAACTCAGCCGCCGAGTTTATGCTTTCATTCTCTTTCTCTTCGGCTTCGTTTATTAGAACCGGGTCAACTACTTGATATAGCTGTCCCATTTGGATCTTGGATACTACCAAATCGGCTAATGCCATTTCTCTCTTATCTCTGCTTTGATCCACAGCTTTTAACCCTGAAATCAGCTCTAATAACACAACACCGAAGCTGTAAACGTCGCTCTTCTCGGTTAACCGGAATGACCGGTGATAATCCGGGTCTAAGTAACCGGGTGTGCCTTGAGGACCCGTCCAAACATACCCAGAAGAAGAAGAAGACGAACAGGTGTCAGAAGAGAAAACTAACAGTCTTGAAAGACCAAAGTCGCCAACTTTAACTCTCATATCTTTCTCTACAAAGATATTTGATGAAGTAATGTCTCTATGAACAATTGCAGGTTGAACAGCGAAATGCAAGTATTCTAAAGCGGAAGCTATTTGAATTGCTATGTCTAATCTCACCTGCCATTTTAAGCAACACCCATTTCGTTTCAAGCTGAATTTTGGGCCGTGTAAGTGATCGAAGAGAGTGCCGTTGGGCACATAATCGTAGACCAGAAGTAACCCTCTTGGGTCACTACAATACCCATGAAGCTTGACCAGATTTGAATGATTAATAGATGATAAGATCAAGATTTCATTACAGAATGATTTCGTGGAGAATGATTTTCCGGCTGAAGCAGAATGATGGTGTTTGTGGAGGTATTTAACAGCTACTATTCGGCCGTCGTAGAGATGGCCCAAGTACACCGACCCGAAACCTCCGTCGCCGATTTTGCGCTTTGGGTCGAAGTGGTTGGTGGCGGAGTCCAGTTCGTCGTAGGTGAAAACCGGTGGTAGTAAACTAGCTGATCGGTGGCGGTGAAGGAAAATAATGGTCGGGTCTTCTTCATTGGCAAGCGATCTATTTATCCATCTTGACCTATAAATGGCTGCAATGACTAAAATGACAAGCAAAACACTCAATACTGTAAAGATTGAACATAATATAGCAATACGGTTGGCGTCATCTTCATGGATCCATGAAGGTGAGAAGCGAGTCTTTGGTAAGAAACAGATGAATTGTTTTTCTGGGTCTGAAGAATTAAAGCCGCAAATACCATTCTTGGATTTGCATTCTCTGCAACTGATAAAGTAAGGATCTTGAGATTCATCGTATTCGACATGGAGACCAAGAGCTAAAGTTTTGTTAACATATTCTAAAATGTCGGATTGACAACCTTGCGATGATGGAGGAGGAGGCGTAGAGGCACAGCCATGGAGGAGTTGAACTGGGTTTTTGATGAGTTTGCATTCCCAGGGACAGTGACTGCAATTTGGAAGATTTGGAGGCGAGCAAGATCGGAGAATAGAGAGACGAGAACAGTCAGATTCGGAGAATTTAAATGGAGAACCGGAGAGATTAATGGAACGCGAAGGAATAGAAGAAGAAGATGATGATGATGAAGAAGACAAAGACAAGGAACAATGAGTGGCGGCGGTTGTGGGAGTGAAGGAGTGAGGTAGCAAGGGGGAGATGGTGAGAGAGGAAGAACTAGGTTCAAAGCTTAAAAGAGAAAAAGAAAGGTGATTAATGGAGATAACAGAGTAAGGAGAAGAGCAAGTAAGCTGAAAAGAAGGGTGGCCACAACCAGGAGATAAAGAGAAAGGAAAAGGAGGGGCAGAGGAGAATGGTGGACAGGAAGAAGTGAGCTCGGGAGATGGGTTGAAAGAACAAGAACGAGCAAAGACAAACAAGTGAAAGACAAGGCAGAAGAAAATGAAAGCGAGGAGGAAGGAGGATTTTGATGGAGGCATTTGATGATGGAGAAGCAGCAGAGCAGATCTAAGAGGGAAGAAAGAAAGACATATATATATATGGAAGGGAGGGAGGATGAAGAAAGGGGGAGAGGGGAGAGGGGAGATGGGGAAGAGAGGTTGATGGAGAGGAAAGGGGTCACGTGAAGAGAGGAAAGAGTGAAGACAAAAGAAAGAAAGAAAGAAGGAGGTAGTAGTAAGAAGAGAAGAGAGAAGTGGGGCAGCTGCGTCACCCTCCTCCATTACATTGGACTTGTTTTGTTACTATTTTTACTTTTTCATTTCACCAAAACATATTTTGCTCCAATCAGATAGTTAATAAATATTTTTTATTTAATTTTAAAAAAAGGTGATTACCTTAATAATAATAATTAACTTCTTTTTGCCCTGGCTTTGGAATTTACGCTCTTACTTGGGTGTTGGGAGTTGGCAGTTGGAGGAGTGACCTTCGGCTCCCCCATGTCGTGTTTATTTAATTAAAAAAATATCTCTATTAAATGGTAAGTAATACTATATAATCCATCCAAATGGGTATTGGATTTTGTTACAGCCTAACCTTTTTCAACTAAGAAATACAGCAATTTCGCTAACTATTTTTATTATTTTTTATTTTTTACTTTATTATGCTTTTAGCTTAATAATTATGATATATATAAATGTGTATTTTTTAAATTAATATTAAAAGTTTTTAATATATTTAACATACGTTTAAATAATATCCTTTTATTATGCTATACATATATTGTAAATTATTAATATGTTATTTTTTTGGATTTTATTACACATAGTAATGTTTTTGAAATTTAAAAAAATTTCCTGTTTTTTATATATAAAAAAAAACAAAATTGAATATGAAAGGACTGAAAGTAAATGCAGACGAAGGTCAACTAGACTCCATTAGTAAACCATAATTAAGAAAAGACCAGCTAATTGCTGACGTGTCGCCATGTAGACAAGGTAATTCTGATGCAGATTGGTGCCTGAATAGTTATAAATTCATTTTAACATTTAATGCGGACAAATATATAAAATATGAATATTAAACAAAACTTAAAGGGGCGATTGTCCTTCTCGACTATTTATTTTTCAATATGTTTTTCTTCCTAATATACAAGAATACTTTTCCATATGCATTTAAATTATGGTGTTTTTTTAAAAAATTTTAGATTATATAATTAAGAATGATTTAAAAATATAAGATTTTTTTGTTATATGTGTAATAGCGAAGAAGAAATATTTAATAGGTTCCATTCTCAAAAGCATAATGAGAGCTAATGTCTTGCATTTTCCTTGAACATGCCTAACAAAACTACAAAATTCTAGGTCAATGTATACACAAATCTCTAATTTTCACAATAGCAATCCAAATTATTTATATAATTAATCAAAATTAAAATGATACATATATTTTTAATATTTTTATTAATAAATTATCATTACATAAGTTTCAATTTTTATTAAAAAAATTTAAAAAATTTAATGATTTTTCATAAGAATTCTTATATGTTTTATAATTTTCATTAAACCTTTTATATATTTATAATTTTATCCAAGATTTCTACTTTTTAACAAAAATATACAAAATTTCCATTAATTCAATAATTTTCCTATGAAAGTAACTTTGTTACATTTTCAAATATTTTTAATCATTATTTTACCTATTACTTTTTCAAAACATATATTTCTTTTATAATCCTATTTCCTTAATAATATAAATATAGATTAAATTTATGTAATTTGTGAGTTAGAGCTCTAATTTTCTAACTATTAATATATATAGTATAATGTCTTTTATGAAATTAAATTTTTATTTTATTTTATTTAAATTTCATTATTTACTTTATTTAATAATGAATGTTATTATTAATTTTCTAAAAAAATCAAAATCTTTTGATTTCTATCAACTTTTTAAAAATTGGATCAATAACTTTTTTAACATAAAAAGTTCTATTAGTAAATTTTCATAATTAAAAATTTATTATAAAATTTTTTCACAAGTTAGGGGTCCCTCAACCCCTTCCCTTATCTATATGAAGAGGGTGTTTTTTTTTTTACATAAGAGGAGGAAATAATGAAAAATATAATCTTTTATATATTTTTATTATTTTGATTTTTTGGTTAAATATTTCTATAAAAATCTAAAATTATTTTATTAAACAATTGAAATCACAAATATTTTGTTCTATATATCTACTTATTTACAATATTGTTTTTAAATTAGTTTTAAAATAATAAAAAAAAGAAATGTAAAATTTTAAGTCCTCTAAACAAATGTCATTATTTTTTAAAACAAATTATTCAAAGTTCGAAAGTTTCATTATAATATAAAATTACGTGATAGTCTACGTAAAAAACAATTACTTTATTTGAAAATTATACACTAATATTGTACTATATTTTAATTGATAAATATATTTTATATTGTAGGAAGCAACTCATTAAAATTACATAATATGTAAATTTATTATATATTAATGTGTGTAAAAATATATATTTTTTATGTCCTTACTTTTTATGATATCTCTTTAGGATGTAACAAGTGACGAATCCACAGTGGGGGCAGTGGGGCAGTGGCCCCCACTCATTTAAAATTTTTTAATATATACATATATAATTTTTATATAAATATATATTTTTTGTCCCACTAATTTAAAAAATTTTACAATTGCCCCCCTGAAAATTATATTTTGCCCTCCTAAAATTATGCTTTGCATGTAAATTTGCCCCTCTGAAATTATGCTCTGGATCCGCCCTGGATGTAACATATCTCTATAAAATGATTAATAAATTTTATTACTCTATGAAAATTCATTAATCACCTTATAAAGGATATCCTTTTTTTTTTTCATATATAACACATAATCACATATGAATACTATTTTAGTATATTCATATGTTAAAATATAATTCCTCTAATGATAAATAAAAATAGTTCCTTTAGCCATTTGAGACTTACCATTCCAATATTTCAAGTTTCATTAACTATATTTTTATCAACAATCTATACCATACATTACTAAGTAAACATTATAATACTTTATAAACTATATACATGCATAAAAGAAAATAAGTATTTACTATTCATATACAATGGTAATTACATAAGCATTAAAATAGTTAGAAGTTAGTTACAAATCAAAAGGACTACTCGAGTAGCTATACAAATTTTGAGGTTCCTTGATTGAGCTAGTGCTTAGATGATCATCTAATTACTTTAATCTACATTCATCAAATGATAAAACATTGAGTATAAAACTCAATGGTACTTATTATAAATAAATAATTAATCAATCATAATATAATTCAAATAGTTAGAAGAATTCGTTTAGTATATCATTAGACAATCATTTGTAACATAAACTTACAAACAAAGGTATAACCATTGGATCATAAGTTGATTGACATAATATCAAATGATTCTCATTCACCATTCACGTGATCCAAGTCATACAACATATTATACATTAACCATATTTCTAAATCATGTATTGGATCTTGCAATAATAATTCATCATATATCAATGAATGCATTCATGTAATGCATTCTCATTCCTTCATGATTACATCATATGTTAATGAATGCATTTATATAATGTATTCTCATTCTATATCTCTTTTCATACTTTCCATGTCATTTCATCATATCATTATCTCATAAACAATTTTCTATCTCATTATCATCAATTCTTTGTTCTTGATTATGCACAATCTATACTGGACATTAATCATTTATTTTAATTCTCTAACTATATATTCATTTCATATTTATGATTTTATTTATATATATAGATATACTAGTGTTACCCTTATTTGTTCTTTATGTATGTACATTAGAATAACACCTCCCTTGTATCTCCTTTATATTTATATGTAGACAATTATGTATAGTAGTACCTCCTTTATTCCTCCATACCATCATGCAAATGGTCACAATGCATGATTCAGATAATACATTGTAATGTCATTACTTCATTATATATTATCAATAATATACCATCCATATCTCAACCACTTTTGAATTACCAAGCAATAAACATATAATACCAACACATAAACAAATAAACCATCACCACTAAGCTTATATACCATAAGCTTTTCATTCATCTCGAATCTTATTTATAGATCAATACACATTAAGCACAAACTTGATATATTATGGATCTTAATCCTCCATATGTGTAGAGGTTATAGCTTTTCTCTTATCAACACCTAAATACAATATTCATTCATTCATAGTTCATCATAAACCATTCAAAGCATATACACAAGTCATTTCATACAATTCATCAATCATGAATACAATCCAATATATATATTGGTTCATTACTTCTCTTTACATTTCTTAATAATTTAACATTCATATTATATGCACAAGCTAACCATGCATTCAACATATAAAGTGATATTTAACTCACAATCTTTCTTAAACCTCATTCTTACTAACATATAGTTGCTTTAATACTTGGCTTATGAATTTACACTATAAGCTTAGCTTTAAAATCATAATTACATGCTTAAAAATGATTCATTAAGTTTCCCTTAGTATTTAGTTCATAAACCAAGTTTAATTACAGGTTTTATTCACTTTTAGACTCTTCATATCATGTATAGGTTCCACAAGTTATGCACTAAGTTTTCCCTTCAAAAACCAACTTATAACAAAGTTCCAGAAGCCTACACGAGTCATGTAGGGGCTACACTATTGATTTATAATGAGAGTTTAGCAACAGAATAAAAAAAAATTCATAAACACATGGTAAATCAAATCAATCAATTAATCATAAATAATTCCAATCATAAAAGACATGATATAGAGAAAATAGTAAAACTTACTTTTAGTTAATCTACTTTTTTTTATTGACTTGTAAAAGAGTTATAGCAAACTCTTTTCAATCCCTAAATAAAGAGAATTTTAAACTATACACACCAAGATCAGTTTTGGTCAATAAACAATTTTACAAATCTTTAATCTAATGACAAGAAAAGATTAAAGAAGAAAGTATAAGAAGTGTTGGAACTTTTTCCCAAGAATGTACAAACTGAATTCTCCTTTTATTTTCTTTAGGTTACCATTTTTCTCTAAGTAGAGAAGAGGAGTCTAAGACTTAACCTTAAAATCACATATCACTATATATATATATATATATATATATATATATATATATATATATATATATATATATTATAAGAGGAGGTCTATTATAATATCTCTCAAAGTTTTGATCTGTATGACACACAGAATCAAAAATATAAGATCTCAAAACAGCT
>CANYBF011265204.1:0-36353 GCA_948192965.1 Dalechampia spathulata | reverse complement strand
TAAAAGCATGATTCAAGATAAGAAGAAAAAATATCACAATTTTATAATACCAAAAGAAAATAAGAAAAATCATAAATTTAAGAAGAAAAGTGAATGAGAACGTGAAAGAGAAGATATTTAAAAAGTAGAGATTTCAAAATGGAAAAAATTAAAACGAATAAAATAATGAAATATAAAATTATTTGGTAAAAAAATCAATAAATATTTTAATCAAAAAGTCAAACCAAGTGAAACTTTAATACATTATTGTAGATTCAACAATAATCTACAACAGCCTGCTGCTTTCACCATTAGTTGATTATTGACCGTACGATGAATCAAAGATGATCACGTGCTCAAAATTTCTGACGAACACTTGCTCGTATGATCTATAATCATTTATAATTCTCAGAAAGCCTTGTAGCGCAAGAGCTCGTTGCATGAAAAAATTCATGGATTTAACCAATCCGTAAAAAGAATATTTCTCCTGTTAAATGGCCAGTCTCTACAAACCTGAAGCATTATCATCATCCGGATGTTTCCTTCCAGGACTGCTAATGCTGACAGGTCTCTCATTCCAGTCACCAGTAATCTCCGCAGGAACACTTTCCATCCTTGAAATGGTGAAATCGATTATTGTCCCTCACAATTATCTCTCTACTAACTATCTTTGATATCAATTTTGTTGCTTTATGGCAGTCAGAGCAGACCCTTATGTTCTTTGTAACTCGAATAGTCGTTCCAGCAGGGGTGCTTATAATACCAAACGCTATGGCAAGTCTCTCACTGTGACCATACAACAAGTTTCGCTTCTGCTCCTCCTCAACATCGTGAAGCACCTCACTTGTGTCGGGAACATACCCTTCTTCTTCCATCTTCTCTAGTAGGACTTTGAGGAATTCGTTTATTCTATCATAATTTGGATGGGATTTATCTCCTGATACAAATCCATGCATCTTGTTTTTAACTTCAATCCAACTGCAAGCAGGACTTTTTTTAATGCCCTTATCTCTCATAAAGACTCGCAATTTTGAAGTGTCTTTCCATCTCCGAGCAGCTGAATATATGTTTGACAAGAGAACATACGCCCCTACATTCTCTGGATCAAGCTCAAATATCTTCTTGGCAACTTTTTCACCCAACTCGACATTCTTGTGGACTCTGCAAGCAGAAAGCAAAGTTGACCAAACGCTCCCTGTTGGTCTATCCATACTAGATATTAACTCATAAGCCTCATCCAACTTTCCTGCTCGGCCAAGAAGATCTGCCATTGCTGCATAGTGTTCTAAGCCTGGTGTAATCCCATAATGTTGACTCATACTGTTAAAATATCTCCAGGCTTGATCGATAAACCCAGCATGACTACAAGCAGTTAATACAGCCATAAAAGCCACATAGTTTGGTCTCACTCCCTTTGTCTCCATTTGCTCAAATAAGGAAATGGCATCGGAGGCATAACCATGTAAAGCATATCCCATGATCATGGCTGTCCAGGATACCATGTCATGTTGCTTCATTTTGTCAAATATCCATCTAGCTACTTTAACATTCCCACATTTGGCATACATGTCCACTAGTGAACTCGCTATGAACTCATTATCATCAAATCCAGCCCGTAATATATACCCATGGAGTTGCTTTCCCAAATTTAATGTTGTCAAATGAGAACAAGCTGGTAAGATGCTGGATAAAGAGACAGGCTTAGGCACAAATCTAGCCTTCAACATTTGCCGGAAGAATTTCAAGCCTTCATCAAACAAACTGTTCTGCACACACCCTGCAATAATAGAATTCCAGGCAATGAGATCTTGTTTAGGTAACATGCTAAACACCCGAAAGGAATCTTCAATTCTATTACACTTTGCAAACATGTCAATTAAGCCACTGCCAATGAACACATCTCCATCAAGGTCATGTCTGATGGCATACCCATGGATCTCTTTGCCCTTATCAACATTCACATATTCCGCAAAAATAGGAAGCAAACTTGACAATGTGAATGAGTCGGGCTTCAAATTGGCGTATCCCATCTCCCTAACCATCATTAAAGCTTCTTCATGCATTCCATTTTGTGCATATCCTACAATCACAGTATTCCAAGAAACAAGATCTCTTCTTGGCATCATCTCAAAGACCTTTCTCACACTGTCAATACTCAGACTTCCGTTATTGGTTTGATCAATCAAACGGCTATTTACACTAATTTGAGACGATGCCTTTATATCTTGATTCGAGCTCACATTTTGACTAATACCCATTATCCCTTCATCAAATTTGTCTACCAGTCCGCTATACAAGATTTTGTCGGGCATTTCACCGAGCAATTTGGGTGCACCATTTTTCTGCAAGCAACTCCATTCCAAACTCAGAAATTTTGCATACATATTCATGAGGGCATTACCGGTATACAAATCAAAATCAACACCCAACCTAATAATGCAACCATGGACAGACTCTCCTAATTTAAAATCCAACAACAAAGTACATGACTTTATAACAGAAGGGAACACATTGTGATCTGGGTATCTACCAGAAGCTCTCATTTGAATAAAACAAGACAAGGACTGAATAAAAAGACCATGGGCAGTGTAACATCTAATGATTGATTTATAGGCAAGAGTTGGAGGTGATTTAAGGGTTCTGAAAAGAAGGAGAGAGTCATGTAAGAGATTGAAATTAGAGTAGACAGAGATGAGAGTTGAGAGGTGAGTGGAAGACGAAGGCTTCAATTTTATGATTTGGGCATGAAGTTGTTTGGCTTGGCGCTTAGAGTTTATCAAATTAGGCTTTTTGAGCAGAGATTTCAGGAGGGAATTTGTAGATGTCATTGGATATCCTTTGGTGGGTATTGCTTTTTTCGGTGTCCAAAATGTTTATACAATTGGCGAGAAGAAGAAGAAGGTCGTCATTCGCTCAATTTAATGAAGGCACTGGAGAGCGTTGCATAAAATTTGCAGGCACTTCATCTATCAGTTAATTTGCCATTTCGCAATGCAGTTTTGCTACATTAGCATCTTGCAAGTTGAAATCCTCAACTCTCAGATCTCAATCATCTTCTCGTTCAGAGGGCAAACCACAGTGCGAAAGCATTTTCTCAACATAACATGAAAAACAAAACGAATAAGATGAACAAGAATACATTGCAGGAAAGTCCTATTTTAAAAAATAAAATACGTCACATCATCACAGTACTACTGTTGCTGTTGCTGGGAGACACAGGATTTAAAATTTGTGAATGATTTGATTCAATTTATTTTTATTTCATATTTCATTTCTCCACCCGAGTATTGTGTGGGCTCGGTAACAAGTAATTTAAGTCGTTCAACTTATATCAGATTAATGCTTACCAATTAGAAATTGATACCAACTCACAAGCTAAAAGGCCATTAAGCGTTGAAGTGATAATTTTGATACAATGCAAGAAGAGTTCAACAAAGACCAAAAAAGTCCAACCACTTTAATCCCTTGGAAGTGGCTAACAAAAAGATCCATTACAATTTCAAAGTCTAGAAAAGTCGAGAGCGTAGTTTACTGAACAAGCATAACAAAACAACATATTTCCATAATCATTTCTCGAACTTTGGAGAAACTCGATTTCATGCATGCACCATCTTCATAAAACATAAACTGCTCAATCTGGCAAACGGAACACAAGCCAGACTACCACAACCGATGCAATGACTAATACAACATAGATGAAATGCGAGTAACTCTGTATAATCTCACTTTTACGAAGCCTTTGGATAACATATTTCAACACCATAACTCTTGAAGAGAATCCAATCATAAACCATTTATGAGAAAGTTCCTTTTTAACTAACAAGATCTTTTAATGGACCACTCATTCTTTTAAGATGAAAGGATGTTATCTGTTTGAATATTTTCACTGCCCATTCACATTCCCACATGCAATTTCTAACTTGTGGACAAAAAAAAGAGTCTGATTTAGGACAAGTCCCGAATTGTGGGCATTTGATTCGGCCAGCTGGTTGTGATACGAATTTTTTCCAATGTAATTTGACAACAATCGAATAATTTAATTTCGAAGGAGCTGCACCAGATATAAAAAGTAGAAATGTCAAATTCATAGAGCTTGAAGGAAGAGAGATGGACCTAATCCGATTATTTGGAAACAAAGTTTCCCTATTGTTGTCGTCGCTGAAATCACAACGGACGGAGCTTCAAGTCTCAGAAATGGAGTGAAAAGTGTCCTGAAACTCAAAATCTTAAATAATTAATTACATGTATAAATTGGTACGCCTATAATCAATCAACCCGAGTTAACAATTTATGTGACAGGACTTCTCCGACCAATATCTCACAGCTTGAAAAGGAGTGGTGTGGTGATGACACAATATAGAACACTTTTCAAAAGAATATTTACCAGCAAGTTATGTTACAGAGAAAAGAGTTAAACTAAACCAAAAGCCAATCAGTTTCTCAAACTATTCATTCTTGCCGGCACCTTGATATTTTAATTTCACAGCCGGAATTAGCAACCATTCACCCTCGGTGACAATCTGATGGCATGGAGAAATTAATCCTGCTCACTTGGACCTACTAGGTTGCTCAGATCCTTCGTCTATCCTGGGAGGCAAGAGGCTCATGAAGCTTCCTTGAATTGGTTTATTGGCGGCAGCTGACTCATCTTCTGCAAAACATTAACCGCAATTGTAAGAGAACAAAGATGAAAACCTTACTGCTGAAATCTATACAGTTCACTAGAAATTCTTCTCTTTTAAAAGCCAATTGCAGTCATATTATCAAACATCAAAAAGAATGGAAAAATATACAACACAAACATTCATAAAATGGAGAAGCCATTCGGTTAACTTGCTAAAATTGTGTTGGTTTTCCACAAGGAAAGCTACTTCAGCAAGTTTACTAAAAGAATAAATCACCATATAATAACCATTTTCATTCATCAGGCAAAGACAAAATTCAAGTACAGGTACAGTCATATGTACATAAGGAATTGATCGGTCAGTTCTATTTGTGATATCACCAACATGATGAGATCTTCCAAAAAGAGAACTTGAAAGAGATCTTCTTGCAGATATGGGAAACAGAAACTCCCACATCAGAAAACTAAATATGCAATTGACCAAAAAAAGCAGAGTTATGAAATAGTTATGAAAAGCTACAATTGCTATCAGTTGGATCCATGGTCTACCTACCAGAATAAAGTAAGTTGAACACAAACGCATAAAGGACAAAGACTAAAGCATTGACCTACCAAAAAGAGATTTGATTGAAGGTCGCTTAGGCTTGGTACTCTTCTTCTTCAGTTCAGCTGTGTAAAGTGATCAATGAAAAGAGCAGTCAGCAGCCACAAAAAAGATTCATCTAAAAGTTGGACAACAGTAACAAAAATAAATTTTCTGCACTTGAGAATCTTTAATATTTATTCTGAAATATTAGAAAACTCTCATGACAGTATATTTACATGCATAAATCCTAAAGAATTAAATGAAGGAATAAAATACCAATCCCAGGCAGCTGATTATCATTTACAATTTCGAAGTTCTTGTAAGTGTAGCCCACAAAGTTAATATCCTTGGACGAGAGCATCTGCAGAAAAGACAACACAGTAACAATTTGTCAGCACCTGAAAATGACAAACTTTATAATATAAATATTAATTATCAGGTTATAGGGTGACTCATTTTCTGTTTGTCAAATTTATCAGTCAGTCAAACAACAAAAGAGTTTGTGTTGGCAAAAAAAAAATTGGATATCCACATATAGCAACTTTCCTTGGAGATAGAACATGACTATATGTGCAAGTTGTAGATCAAAACAAAGAAAAGAAAGACATAAAGACTAAAATCCATAATCACTAAATCTATATTAAAAAAAATCATCATACGAATACACAAGTTTAACACTGGAAAGACTATAAATCAATAATTAAAAAAGATAACTGTTGAAATATAGGAACGATACTGGTCAAGCAACTGCTGGCCACGAGCACAAATCTTACACAATAAAAAAGCAAAATCTAGCAGATGATTACTAATGAAAAATGTTGTTAACAGCTACTACCGTACAGATTATAAACTTGATACAACTCAGATAAGCTTTAAAACCAAGTCAACTGGAGCCAAGTTTATATATTCCCCCTTTCCACTCCAAAAATCACTGAAGCATTAACAAGCATAAATTAAAACATAAATACCAACCTTTCTCCATGGACCAGCTTTTGCTGAAGTCTGCATTTGGCTGTCAGCCTGCAAAAGTATTGCGTCGATTAAGTGTAAGAGAAGTAACAAAATGCTTGTAAAGAAATAAGCAACAATCTCATTTAAGGAAAACAATGTACCTCATCAAACTTCTCGAAGTTTTGAGTGTCCAACTCATCATTGACCTCAGGGATAAATGCAGCTTTCATTTGATACAATTTGTCCCACTCAATACCTTTAAACCATGGATGAGCCTGAAAATGACAAAGTACATGGGTTAATAGTCAATTTAAGTTCCGCTCAAAAGCAACCTAAGAATTTAGAACAGAACACACCACACAACACCTTTATTTCATCTGCGCCTTTTGTTCCAAGTCTCTGATCAACATTACATAAAAGTCTGCTGATAAGGTCTTTAGCTTCTGGAGAAAGCTTTGCCTCTTCTGGAAATTTTAAATGAGTTCTCCAATTAACTATCTGCAAGATAATAGACAAATGACAATGTTAAATTATTTTTATGATATGATAGAATATATATGCAACAAATTAGTTAAAATGTAGATTCTGAAGAGATGATATACTTCATATAAATACCAATTCAAGGAAGAACAAATTACAGCACAAAGTAATTACAGCTCGAGTATGTCATCAAGCACAGAATAATAAAAGTCAAGAATCAAGATTTTGCACCAATAAATATCAATTTAGTAGACAAAAGGATACAACATAAGCACACCAGAAGATCTGCATATTTAGATTAGTTTTTCAAAAAAGAAATAAATGCTCACAGTAAGACAAATTAGCAACAATAATTTTTTTAAAGAGTTACCTTCCTACAAGTCGACATGGGCTCATCTGAGTAGAAGGGCGGGTATCCCACAAGCATCTCATACATGATTGCCCCAAGGGACCACCTAGAAATATCGACAAAGCTCAGGATTTTTCACAGGAAAAGGTACAATATATATAAAAACAAGATATTATTGCAAACCTACTTACCAATCACATTCCATTCCATATCCTTTCTTCAGCAAAACCTCTGGGGCGATATAGTCTGGTGTTCCAACAGTAGAATATGCCTGCAATAACAATGTATTGTAAAATAATCAAACTGCTAACTATGCTGATCTTAATTGGAAAAGGGAAAAACAAGGTATAATGTCATCCATCAATTTCTAAGCTAAATAAAAGCTATGAATGAAAACTAATTTAATCCCTACAGAAGCAGTTGCAATTCAGAAAAGAAGAAAAAGAAACACCTTCATGGTTGGTATGACATATATTTTTATCCCTTTGTCAATTCTTTGGTTGACATTTCACTCCTTTTACAGATGAAAAGGATACCTTTCAACCAAAACAGCATAATCTGTAGACTTATCTTTAGCCTACGGAAGGATCAGAATATTGATATTTTAAAAAGTTCAACAGCTAAAGACTAAAGTTTATTGTTATGGAAAAACAAATAAGTAGAAGAATAACATACTGAAGAACTACATTTAACACTTCCAACTCTATAAAGAAATGGCCATTTTACAACAAGTAGGAGCAACTTTACCAGCATTCTCCTGTTCCTTTGCCAATGCTGCAATTGCTCCTGCTGTGTGCGCTTTGGTGCTGCAGGGCGTCCATCGCTCAGAAGAGCTCCACTAAGGTTCTTTCCCACAGAAAAATCCATTTCTTGGAGATTACTACAATCTAATGGTTTACATAATCCAAAATCTGATAATTTCATGTGACCATATCTATCAAGCAATAAATTGTCAGGCTTGATGTCTCTGTAATGACAAAAAAAAAAAGCAGAGAAAAAGGTTAGGCCATTGAAGTAAAATAAGGGGAACATTTCATGTAAGAATGTCAATTTTTCAGTTCAAGTATCAACTTACCTATGAATATAATTATGTTTATGGATGGACTCAATGGCCAGAACAGTTTCCCCAACATAAAACCTTGCCTCATCTTCAGTTAGTGTATCTTTGCGCATGAGCAAGGTCATCATATCTCCACCAGGTAGATATTCCATGATAAGATATAAATATTCTTCATCTTGGAAGGAACAATAGAGCTTTACAATGCAATTGCTATCAACTTCTGCAAGTAGATTCCTTTCCGCTTTCACATGTTCAACCTGAATATTTTGGATCAAAATTGGCTACAATGAAATCCTGAACCTAAACCCAGGGCCTAATATATGTCATACCTGTCCTCTGCGAAGCATCTCTGACTTCTTAAGCTTCTTCATAGCATAGACATGACCAGTAGACTTCTCCCTACAGACTCTAACCTGTAAGAAACAGGGTTCTAGTCAGAGAAGATGTAAATAAAATAATTGAGTAAAAAGCACATGGCAGCTACAGGAGAAAATGTAAAATTCAATAATCAAAGGTCGATACAGTCAATTATCTAGTCACAATAACAATCCCATCCAAACAACATCAATTCACAAATCTAACTAGAAAAAAATTCCTTTCCTCCAACTCATGGACAAAGAAGAGTCGCCATGAGAAAGCATGACAAGTGAAAGTTGAGAGGCTCTTATTATGTTGCATCCAAATAAATGCAGTGAATGATAAAAGAAAAATATTACCATGGCACACAGAGAAGAAAATACACAATTACCTCCCCAAATGCACCCTTTCCTATCATTGTCAAGGGCTCAAAATCATCAGCACCCATTTTATGCCTTTGAAGGCGCATATATTCTGTTTCCTTCTTCTCTAAACGCTTAAGCAAGTTACTTTGTTCTTCCTCAGAGACCTCAGCATCAGCCAACTTCTTCTCAAGTACATTACGTCTGCAACAAATCATAAGCACATAACACTATTATCAAAACATGCTAAGACAGATGGAACAATCTTTCAGACGCTTCTAACAAAGGACACCTTTCAGTACCACCAGTAAGTTACTGAGATACTTCCAGAGAAGATTTAATCGAAGATCTAGAACAGTTGAAACACCCAGAAATGACAAACCATCTCCCCTTGCTGTATGTTAAGTTACATAACACTTGAAGCATTTTATACTTTCAACCTAGAATTCTAATTGCTTTGATTTCCACATTGACAGAATCTTGGCTGATAAATCAGAAGAGGTTTTCTCACTAGCAAAGGATTTGTGGTGCACAATGATTTTTAATGAAGAAATGAACTTAATTAGCAGCTAACAAATGCTATGGGAATTTAATTGTAACATGCTATTCACATATTGTCATTAATCAATGCGAGCCTCAACAAAATCCATCCATCACTCAGGGGGGCAGGGAAGATCAAAAGATGAAGATGAAAATGAAACTAGAATGTGCTGCTGAATTTTATGAAAACATCATCAAAGTGAAACAAGTATTAAACCATACCTCTCCTTCCTTTCTTGCAGGTCTTTCATTTGCTTCTTGTAATGGTTTTCAATATACTGTTTTGCTGCGGCAACCTTCTGCTTAGTCACATTTGATGGTGCTTCTTCACCTGTAGGTGTTTTCATTCCATCCTTCCCATTGCCAGTGGATTCCTTAATTTTGGAAGGCTTTAATTTATCTTTTGACTTGAATTTTTTAAACCACGACCTAGCAGACTCCATGAGCTTCGATTTATATGTACTTAACTTTCTTTATTCTCTTAAGGCTAAAAAGGAAAGAATATGAAAGAAACGAAAATCTGAACATAAACTTTTAACTGCACAGTTGATTCATCAATACCTAATAACTACACTTTTCAACTAGATAATAGTATTTTAAATATCGAACAAATCACATTAGCAGGTAGCAATGGCGGTCAAAGACTTCAAAATTTCCTGTGTATCGAGAACAGACAAGTAACATTCAATTAGTTCAAAGTCATTCAGCATTCTATCATCTGTAGATTCTCACTGATATTAATGTACTAGAAGAAAGGGAAAACATTAGCGGGAAAAAAGGAAAGTAATTCAAACCATAGATGCCTTTAGCATTTCAGACACAAATGATACTCGCTGTCAGATAAGAGTTTTAATTTTCAAGTATTCAATCAAATGTAACTCAATTCAATAGAACCACGACAGCTAAAAACAGTGTGTTAGTACACTTCTTAGACTATTACTCCAAAACATTTAACCAGCCTGGTTACTCTAACAGACTTAATCGACTGAACTACTTAACATAAGCATCCTCGGTGAACTGGAACATCTAAAACTAAATTTTCTCTCCTGTTAAACAGAAGATTCAGAGACCCAAAATTAACAGCCAAAAAAATGCTTAAATCCCAACCAGACAAAAAGTCGTAATTATTACAATAATAAATCCAGAAATAAGTTTCAGATAAATAATCTCAATAGAATACACATCAATCAAATGCTGAAGTTTCTTAATTTTCCCTGCATTACTAAACAAAATGAAAACCAATCCAAGGGGGAAAAGGCAGCACTTGCTCCAAAAGCAAGCATAAGCAGAAACATAGGAAAGAGATCCTCCAATAACGTAACTTTCGCAGGTTATCCAACAGTTTCTATGAAACCGAAACATAGAGTCAAAATTCAAATCCAAAATAAAAAAAATAAAATGGATAAAAATGAAGCTCCAAACAACAGGTAGCTAAACAGTATCAAACATACCTAACACAATCAAAATTTTCCTTCCTTTACTCCACATTTTCTCACCAGCAAAAGAAAATCTCAAATCCAGAACAATCGTCCATCACAAACAAAACCTCAAAATTAGAAAACACTTAAACACTAAACAACTCAGTTAGTTGAAACACCCCAAAAAAAGATAGAAAAAAGAGAATTGAAGTAAGTGAACCAGAACAGAATTGATCAGTAGCAACTAAGCAACTAACAAATCGGATAATAACAATAACAAGAACTTTGATAGATAGCTGAAACTAAAAAGAAAAAGTACCAGAAGGTCCCGCAATTGACTGGATGAAGAAAAAACTGTAGAGAAGAAGAAGAAGAGGAAGAGGAAGAGGAATTGAGCTTCATAAGTTCTCAATTAGGCATTTTTGCTTCTATTTATTTTCAATTGCGTTGAAAGTTTTAACCTCTTTATTGCTTTGCTTTGCTTCTGCTTTCTCTTTGTTTTATTTTCCTTTTTCTTTTTTAGGAATCGAAGACTTTTTTTTATCCTTTTAGTATTTTCTTATATATATATTATCTTTTTTTTTTGTTAGTTGAAATTGAAAGCGCGTCCCCCTATCTCCTCTTTCTTTCTTTCCCTACCTGTGAGATGAAGTAACGGAAACGGAGTCTAAATTCTCGCGATATTTTGAATTATATCGTGTCTTTTTCAATACTGGTCTCAAATGATTATGCATCGTAATTATATAAGTATGGCCTCATTATCGTCTTTTATTTCCTTTGGAAATAATGCTATTCCACAGTCTCTTTCCATTTATTCTTTTCTTATTTACGTTACTTAATATAATTATTTAATTATACTAACGATTATAATTAATTATTACTCATTTTTTTTGTCTTTTCACTAATTCATATTTAATTATATATATTACATCTTCTTCATCATTAATTTGTTTTATATAAGATAATAATTTTTTAAATAATTTTTAATTCATCAATTTATAAATTTTACACTTCATTTTTTATTCAATATTCATTAGTGGATATATTTGAATTAGCCTGATTAAAACAAAATTAATCTGTTATTATTATTATTAAGACCAAATAATTATTATTCTTCTATTTTAAAATTAACTATATACTCTTTAAAAATTATTATTTAAGTTGAAAATAAAATTTCTTATTTAAATTCAGGTATAATTATTTTCCATTATTTTGATAAAAATTAATGCGCAGACTCAAATAAAATTATTTTGGTGGGGAAATTTAAAATTTATCAAAAATAGAACAAATTTCACAAAATCATCACTTTTTTTTTTGAAAAATTATGAAGATAATGAATTTTTTGAAAATATAAGTTAAAATAACATTTTAAAATTTTAACATAAAATTATGATAATGAAATAATAATTAAATTTTTATTTAAGTATGGATTTTTAATTCAACTTCAATATAATTTTTCATTTTTTAAGAAATATAATTTTATCAATATAAGAATTCATAATCTTAATATATTTATAAATATGATTTTTTTTCTTTCATTATTCAATGGAATTTAACTTAACTAATATTATTATTCCTCTTCTATTATTCTCATATAATCAAATATTGACTTAAACATTAAAAATTACACTCTTTATTTTACATATTCATTTATCAAATCCGTTGCATACTTCATCAATTAATTATTATTGACATATGAGTTAATCTTAATTTGGTAAAATGTGAATTCAATAAGTTTTAAAATTTACAATTCCTTATTTTGAAATTATGTCATCGTAAGAGTATGGATCGTAAATATAACTTAAGGTTGAAATCATGTTAATATAGAAAATGATTTAATCCATTATCCATCATACTCAAACATTCAACATAGCAATGTTTTAGTATAAAAAATTTCTTCTTTCAAAGAATGAATTACCTACTACAAATTAGTTAATATATAATTTCATGATTGCTAGATTATTTTCAATGATCAATCTCACTTACTACACTCAAGCCTCCTATTAATCAACTCCTATGTCTAGGTAGTCGACCTAAGGTGTTCTTATGTTCATTCCATTCAATTAATTCTTTTTTCAAAGCAATTAATTAACTAGTTGATAATCATACAAGTTAAAAGGGTCATTTTAACAAGTATAAAACCATAACAATTATATCAACATAAGAACATGAAGATTACTAGAATAAGACTTTGCATTTTATTCACAAATATAGAACTCAACCCTATGCTAGAAAGTTCTAAAGTATAATGAAATTAAAGAGATTAAAAAGTAGCAAAATGCTAGAAAGGATTACAACCATCAATATCAATTATGCTAGAAAAGAAAATAAAGATTTTCTTTGCTTCTCAATTACTTTAGGGTTCTTCTTCACTTATTCTCGTCTCCTTTTTCACTTTGTAGCTCCAAATCTTCACTCAATATCTTAATGAATAACTGAAATAAGAAAGATCAAAAGAATATTAGATTAGCAATAAACCCTAATCTAATTGAGTGTCTGCCAAAAGATAAAATATAATTTTCCTAAGTAATGAGATCCCTCACCAAACCCTATGTTTTTGTCTATATCCCACTTGTGAAAACCATCCCTAAGTTGCTTATCATGTGTGAAGCATCATGGCCTTTCATAAATCAATCAAATGGTTAGAATTTTGGAATCAAAATACATGAGAAATCATGGCCAAAAGACTCAACATGAGTTACATTCAACATGAGTCGTCTTGAGCTTGTGAGAGAGAGGGATCAAGCAATTTGAGGCCAACACAAGTCGTGTTGGCCATGACATAGTCGTATCACTCAAAAAATACAAGCTTAGTTAAGGCCAACATGAGTTGTGTGGCCTCCAACACGAGTCATGTTGGCAATGTGCTCCTAATTCCTCATCTAAAAGAGACCAACGCAACTCCTGCTTCCTAAAAATATAAATAACATGCATATATCATTCATCTAAACCTATAAAACGTAAACCATAAAGTAAAAAGGTAAGAATTACAAGAGAAAAAAGGTAACTACTAATGGTTAAATACATAAAACTAATAACTATATTTTAAAATGCAAAATTCTAGAACTAAATACATGAAATATATGAAAAATGCTATAAAAATGAATGTAAGGTGTAGAAGATGAACAATGTATGAATTTTATATGAAAATATTTATATATAAAAGTAAAAACATGAAAGCTAAGCTTAAAAAGAGCATTAAAGTAATGAGAAAATAGATGATAATTTCAATTGTCAATTACAAATCAGTTTATTAATATTTAGTCCAAGTTTATTTTAAATTTACCATAAATTTATTTTTAATTTATCACAAAAATTTTATTTTTAAGAAATAAGTTTTTATTTTTGTAAAATCTTCAAAAATAATATAACATTATACAAAATATAAAATAAAATTTATTCATTTTTATAATTATTTCATTATTCTTGTATTAATTATTTTTTATTCGTAGAAATGAGTAGTTAACTGTTTTTATTTGTCCGTGAAATCAATTGTTTATTAAATTGTCCAAATAATATCCCCACCATTTAAATTGTCATTTTAGAGAAATTTTTTCATTTCATTTTAATTATTTTTTTAACAAGTTCAATTTGATTTGTTACTTTATAGAATCAAAAGACATTAATTAATTTTTCCAAGTTTAATCTTACATGTATTTTTCTTTTTTCCTATCACTTCATATTAATTCTTTTTTCATGTTTAATTATGTTTTATTTTACTATTTTAAATATTGATATTATGTTAGGATTGATTATTTGATTGGTTATTTATGTTATTATTCATAATTATTTTTAATATTTTTAATCTAATAAAATATTAATGTATATGTAATTTAAAATTCCTTTACAATAAATCATTTTAATCTTAATAAAGTTTTATTATATACAAATTATTTAAAATTATAATATAAATCATAACTTTAACTATAATAAAATTATATTTTATGGATATTACTTTTATAATGAGCTTTTTATATTTTTTAAATTTTTTAATTATATATATCATTTAAAATTAAAAATTTTAATTGATATATTCATATATTGAAATTTAATTGATTAATAGTCTTAAAACTTCAATTAAAATATTTTATTTAATTGATTCTTTATTATTTATTATATTAATTTAAAAATTTTAAAGTTACTTTAAAATAAATTATAAAATGTTTGATAAAAAAGAAATTTTTATCAACTAAAATTAATATAATACTTATATATTAGCTATTAAATTAATAAGAACATACTTTATCAATCTATCTTATTTGATTTGTATAATATAAATTTAAAAAAATTAAGTTAGATATTAATAATGTGAGATATTATTATAATATAAAAATCTTATATTTTTAAAAATAATCATAAATAATATTTTTTTTATATAATTTCATTATAGAAATACTCTCATTAATTTAAAAATAAAAATGAACAAATAAAATTTTAATTTATGATATCATATATTTAAATCTAATCGATTAATAGTTATAAAATTTTAATGTTGATATTATATTATTTATTTATATTAATTTAAAATTTTTAATAAATTGTAAAATATAATAATTTTAATATTATTATATTTTTGATAAAAAATAAATTTTTATCAATTAAAATTAATAAAATATTCTTGTATTAGTAGATAAATTTCTTGTTAGAATGTATTGATTTAACTCCATAAGCGGGACCACCACCCCATAGCATGTTGCCGCCAGAAGCAGAACCCCGTATTTCTTCTAGAAAATCTCCTAATTGTTCCAGAACAACTAGAAATAGATAGTTAAAAGTTTGAAAAAAATATATTTTATCAATTTATTTTATTTAATTTTTATAGTGTAAATTTAAAAATATTAAATCAAATATTAAAATTTTGATATATTTTTATAACTATTATATAATAAATATAATTAATTTTTATTCACCTACATATTTAATAAATAATTATTTTTGTATAAATAACTGTAGACTAATTCTAGTATATATTATATGCATAAATTAAAACTATAATTTTAGATAATAATGAAAATTAATTTTACTGGATAATAAAAAATTGATATTTAAAATTGATATTTATATTTAATTTTAAATATAATTTTGAAATTGAAATTAAGTATAAATTAAAATGAAATAAATCTAGAAAAAAAAGTAAAATAGACATATCCTTCGTCCTTTTCCTTTTAGTATATTAGGATATATAAATAGGATAAATTACTTTTAAATATTGTTGAATTTTAAAATTTAAAACTCAGAATTTGCGATAATATATAAGCAAAAAGTCTGATGAGTATAACATTAGCATGAGCAGACGACACGTGGCTTGATGATCAACGGATGAGATGGGAACAATCTTATCCTTATGTGTATATTGCAATAAACTATGGACAAGTATGAACAGATAGCATATAAAATAATAAAAGCCAATCATAAAATCATTGAATAAGATTTTAAACAGTGTTCAAAGATGAGTTTTTATGATGCATATCATCCGCATTTATAATGGTTTGAAATCTTATTTGTTCATATACTCGTCTATACTTATTATTATTTGATTTTGTTATAAAATATTTAATAAATAAAATTAATACTTGGATTAATTATTAAATAATAATTTTTTTTTTTATAAAATTACTTAGTTGAAAAAAAACCATCAACTTTGTGTGTGTTCATTAGGTCGACGTGAAGTCACGTTACTAGTAGTCAGTCGCATCATCCCCATGCTATGTTTTAATTATATATTTAGTTAATATATAAATTGTTTAATAAATTTTAAAATGTCAATAAATTACTTAATTAAGTTAACATTATTTATGTTATAAAATTTAATTTAAATCTGAATTATATTTTGTGTTTTATACGTCATTTAAATAATCATAAACGTTTAAACCATTTAAGTTACATGCAATCATGCAGGAACACAAAACAGACGATAAATTGCGATTAAAATAGCGTGAAAATGAGACAATATTGGGGAGGGAAATTCCATGAATTTACACATATGCCATTGACCGAAAATGGGTGATGAGCTGGACCATATTTGGAGAAAACTGGCAAAGCATAATTGCGTAAACAGCGATGGACTTTTAATTTTTAAATAATTTTTGGGTTATTAATTTTAATAATGTCAGCCTGAGACACGGCGGGCATGATCGACACGTGGCAGCGTTAGACCTCCAAGTCCGAATCTCTGCCACGACGGGTTCTCCTTCTTCCCAGCTTCCCTGGTCGGACCGGTGCATGATGAATTATTCATAAGAAATGATTTCGGATGGTAGGATGAAAGAAGAGAAAGGGGAGAGTTATTCCCTCAAGGATAGGGCAGCATGGGACCATCTTCTTAGTCTTAAGTTTTAGGTAAGGCAAGAAAAGTTACAGATAATAATTTCACCACCTAAACTCTTTTCCATTAATATCCTACAATTCTCCTTCCTCTTCATTTCTTTTCTCAAACATGATCATTTCTATAAAATAAATAATTTAAATATTTTTATGAATCTCAAAATCAAATAAGATATAACATTTTAAAATAGAAAATACCTAAAATAATCAATTTATTATTTATTTTATATTACCAATCCTTCATATATATTATTTGATATATTTATTATATGTATAACTTATTAATTTATTGTATTAAATACCATCACATCATATGTAAATTAAATTCATGTTTTTGTACATATAAGGAAACAAACATAATCTAAACCTAACTTATTAATGCGAATTATTACCGTTGCTAGGCTTTATCATTTAATTCAGAGTTGTAATTCCGTCCCTACCTATGTGCTATAATTGTCATTACTAGGCTAAAGCTCCAGCAAACGACAAATCGTATCTACTTACTTCCGATGTGGACGTCAACTTGATCGGCCTTCATGCCACCACCAAATTTGTTATATTGTCATTTTTATTCAGCGACAGTGGACTAGGTAAACTTTATGGATGAAGATTACGCTACTAGCCGTCCAGCCATCAAACCAAACTAATAATTACAAAATTTCTACCACTTTCAAATGATTTTAATTTATCATATGATATTTAATAATAGATTCATAGAGTTAGTAGCTTACTAAGTTAGTATATTTGAAAAACATGATTAGCTTGCCAAGTCTCGAGGGCTTAAAGCAAAAAGACAGGAGCCAAAGGCATAAGATTGAAGCTTTTAATGCAGGTGGATGATTTTTCTTGGCAAGGAAACAGGCAAGAGAGAAGAGCAGAAGCAGAAGTGTTATAGCCCGGGTGCATGTTCGGCCATGAAAGGTCCACATTTGCCCCAGCAGTTGGGGAAGGAACTGAAGCTTGAATGAAGGAACATGACAGATGATGGGCAAGAAAGATGGAGGGTGGTGGACAATGTCAAAAAGCCATGTGGCCACTGGACAGGGCAAGTGATTGTTTATTATAAATTTGTGAGATGGTAAATTATATGTGGATGATATTAGAAAGAAGCAATATAGGTGCAATGTTTATGATTGTACCGAGAGATGGGCAGTTAGCATTGTGTTTTTGAATGTACCAACAAATTATTGGATTGGGTATGTTGGTTTAGGTTTATTCTTAGCACCCACAGACATGAAAGCAAAAGCTAGCTCAACTGACCCATATCTGATCCTCATGCCCTTTCTCTCCTTGAGGGCCACTGCCTTCAACTGTATCTTAAAATCATCATGCCCTATACTTGCACGTTTGGAATGAAAAACAATTATAAAATGCACCATTTATGGAGATAAATTTATTCAATACCCCTAGAACAGTATGTTTTAGTTAAATATATCATATATAAAATTATATACCAATATTTGATGTCTTATCTAATTTCTTATTCTACCAAGTAATGTCTATTTTTTATCAGAAAAATGTAAATATAAAATAGAAAAAATTCATGTATCATTAAAATTTAAAGATAATATCAATTTTTATTACATTATTTATATAATTGAATTTTTTTAAACTAATACATTATTAATATATAAATCTTCATGTATTCATTATTATGTTATATTTTTAATTATAATAATATGCAATAATTTATTAACAAAATAAATAAATAATAGTACAATCATTAAAAATAATGACATTGCATTACATTATACTTTTAATTTCATTAGATTATAATGCATCTTCCTAATTATCATCTCATTTCCTTCTTATTTCGATCGGACAGGATGGTACCTGTAGTTTTGAACAGACAACACCACCAACAGTAATGGCTCCTAAATGCTGCTCTGCTACAGGACAAGGCTACCATCAGACCCTGAATGCAATTGCAAGCACATATTACGACATCCGAGTAGCACATTTTCCGAGTTATGGTCGAAAAATTACTACTGCTACTCTGAATGTGCATCTTTCAGACATGCTACGAACGTCAGGGAATATACTTTTAAGAATAAAATTCTAGCAACGGATCAATCAGATAACAAACCATCTAAGAAAGAAGCAACAGGAGTAAACAGACAAATTTAAACCACAATTCTTGTCAACTTCAGCCGCACATAATAGCCGCCATTGCACTCATCTAAAATTAACGAATGGGATTAAAAAAAATTACCAAAAACAATGACCTATAGAAGCTTGCTGATAGTTAATCTCTGTCAAAGTGAATCATTATATGGAATAAAAAGTGGCAACAAAATTTAATGTGAACATCACTTAATGCTACAAATTGAAAATTTTACTGCATCCCCGCCTGATATATGATTTTCTTAAAGCCATTGGAGCACCCGGCAAGCAAGTACAAAAAAAGGTACTTCTGTTGTCCTATTCTGCATCTCTGACACTTTCACTAGTCAGCCATAACTTCTTCTGGATTATGAACACGACTTCCTCTCCATCTGATTCTGATTCTGAACTTGAATCTGCTGTTGCCACTGCTTCCCAATGCAATGCCACCAAGTATTTCTTTACAGAATCTATCACCGATTGTTTGTCTCGAATGATTATAAAACCACTTGGTCTAAGGATCCGATCCATCTCTATAAGCAAATCCTCAGGGCTACAACCTTTTTTCCCTATGTCAGAGAAGACCGTCGAAGCATGGAGCAGATCATACGTCCGAGGGTATGTTGAAAAAGCTTCACACCTGTCAAAATAACATCTCCTATTAAATTTCAATTCAAAATATTACATCTGAGCATTCCCAGTATATGAAAGTTTAAGGAAATGTAAATCCATTATACTGAAATACCAAAGCTTCATTTGCCATAGATGTATCCAGTCTTACTCTTTCTAATGACTACAAAGAATTCAATTTATTTTTATCCAAGTCTCATCACTGTTGAAGGAGTGAAAATGAATTAACTATAAAGGAGCTCCTAGGATCGTTGAGAACCAGAAAAAGCACCAAAAAGGATCTTTGAATGAAATAGATTTCCATACCAGTTGTGAATAGTGCCAATCAGGCCTCTATCATATATCACCTTCAGTGTATTTGGACCATCCTCAGGGACAACATTCATCACCCAAACATCCTTGCCTACAAGAGCAGCTCCAAACGACCCCAAGTTTGCTTTCATGTCCATCAAATTCCTCAAAGTGTCTGATTGTATCTTTGGACTCAAAAGATTCCAGTAGCTATCCACTCTATGCTTCCATAGTTCCTGCACCAAACATGCAAACACAAATTCCTAAGTTAATATATGCACATTGCTAGCGAAAAAAGTACTGACATCACCAAAAATGAAACAGCAAATGAAGAACCATTACTCACCGAGTCCTTCTCAAACATTTCATTGGAATAGCCAAAATCAGCAAGTCTAGGAGGAGGAGAAGTTAGTCTAGCTGGCCAAGGAGCCAAACCACTCCCCTTTACTTTATGGTCATCTGTTAAAAAGTGAAACCCTAGAGTTAGATGAAGGCATCAGAACGCAGATAAGTCTTACCAAATAATTTTGCAGCATCAACAACTCTATGAACTTGGTATTAATCCCATGATGCTACATCTCTAGGACACTTCCAAACAAATAACTAACTAAGGATCAAACTTAATGCAGCTTATAAAGCACCTCTGTTTATAGCAGAAAGAACATAATCAATAGATAAGGAATCAAAAGAACTGCTTCATTTCAGAAAACTCTAAAAGCAATAAAAAATATGATTTGAATGCAGAAAGTAAGCATCAATTGCAACTGAAAATGTAATGAAGAGAAAAGAAGAAGAAAGTTAGCTACCAATACCATGAACTGAGATTCTATAGAAGAACCTAAAGAAATTAGAAGAGAACTCACGATCTGAGTAAGGTGTGATGCAAGCTTCCATGGGCACCCCCCAAACTGCATCTGGGTCATTGTCAGGCCTACACAAGGGAGGTTGTGTACCAGGCTCTCTATTCATGTAACAGTCATTTGTAAGAGGTTTTTGCCAAATGACAGTTTGATTTCGCTTTGCAGCTATTCTCCAACACATCCGTCCCACAAGAGCACTCATTTCTCTCCAAATCCTAAGATCTTCTTCATCTTGTGCATAAGCTTCAGGAGAGGAGTAGGCAAAATACCCTCCTGGTTGAAGTAAACGATCCAGCTCAAGAAGAAGAATACCATCCCTTTGAAGCCAATCTATTCTACAACGTGAACAATGTGCAAGCTCAAAAGATCTGCTAGGGTAAGGGAGTCTCTTGGTCCCCAGAACACCTAGATAGGCAGGAACTCCTCTTTCTAGAGCAAACTGAATTTGGTTTTGATGCACATCATTAGGAGCCAAGGACATTGTAATTACACCAGATGACAGAAGATAAGCACCAAAGCTAGCAACACCACAACCAACATCAAAAACTGTTCTCAATCTTCCTTCATTATTTATATTATTTTTTGAGAAGTTGAGCATCTGCCAATCAGAGCACAATAAACTAAATTATCACCCCAACCATGTAGGACAAAGAACCTATAGAAGAATCAGCAACACTTTGAACAGGGGAGAAAAGCAGACAAATCACACATAATACAAAAATAAACAAGACAAGCATAATTGGTTCAAAAAGTCTAACATTTGCAATAGAAGCAATATATTTATCAGCTCCATAGTGAAAATGCGTGCCACCCCCAGGAAATGAAATCTTGTCACCTTTCACAACCATCCAATTCTGATCAGATTTCTCATGTGCGAGGTGGGTATGAGGAATGTTTGCTTTCCATACCTCATCTCTGCTTTTTGGCCATTTAATTGGGATCTGTATGATCACAGGATAGCATCCAAAAGAACATTAATACACATAAAATAAAACTGGCAAGGCAATCGCAAGGAAATTATCAAATCATTTTAACTCAAAGCAGAAGCATATGTGCACCTTATACCCTGGTGGTGGAGGAATCAAGCAATTGTACCGCCTTTCAGGTGGAGGGCAATGTCGTTCGTAGTGCTCCATCAAAGAGAGATCCAACTTCATTCTCATCTGATATATAAGATGCCTGTCTAAGCAGGGAATGAGTTCTGAATGTCGATCATCACACACCTTCATGATCAGGATCACACAAACAAACCATAATTAGTTGGGGAAACAAAACTGCTAAAGGAACAGAGTAACTGTCAAATTACAGGAAACGGGAATGGAACCTGACAAAGACATAGTTAACAACAAAGAGACTTACAGGGAAGCTCTTTGGTACAATATGATCCTCCCCATCTTCCCGGCTAAATTTCAATGATTCATCCTGTTTCCCACCAGAATCATCATCCCCACCCCAATAAGGTGACCCGAGTTTTCTCAACTTGCTGCCATATTCTTGAGAGCCAAAGATGGATCCATAGTAAAAATATACAAATCCAAGAAAGAATGCCACTACACAGACAGAAGCGATAAGCCGCTTCTTCTGGTTCCCATCAGATCTACCCCTCATTATTTCCCTACGGCTAAGATGTTAAAAAATATATTTCCACTCTCTTAGGTACTACAATATCATGATGCAGATCTTCTCACAATACAAGCGCAGCCAATTTCAACATCCAAATTAACCTAGCTTCTTTGATACCTCAAAGCCGCAATGTGGAAAAAACAAAAAAGGGAATTGACTTCGGATTAGCAGGTATCAACGACGGAGACCGACTAATCAACCTGTCAACAGTGAGATAGAAATCATTGAATTTGACTGGCAGACATGATAGCAAGTATTGGTTACTGAAATGAAAATCATTAGCATGTGGCAGGCTTGATCCGTGTTTCTAGGAAAATACAAGATTAACATTATGATGTTATAGAAGTGTTGCCAATTACAAAAGCAATACCAATCATAAAATCTTTCTTTTTTCCTTTCTTAACTAACTGTAGTTCCATCAACTCAGCAGCTAGTCAGATGACATATAAAAACGATTGATGAAAAGCATCATTCAGTCACATAATATACCAAACTTCATGAACTAAAACTGATATAAAAGACAACAAATTAAGCAGCATAAATACCCTAAACCTAACAGATCTGCAAAACAGTCTTTACTTTTGCATTAAAAATACAATAACCAACTGAATAGCAAGAAACAAAGACAAATTCGGATCAAATAAATAAAACGAATCAACATAAACCCAAGTTAATCAAAACCCAGTTGGAATTCCGATCAGATCCAGCAAAAGAACCAATCTTTTCAACATGAGCATGTAAACAAACGTGAAGAAAACAACTACAAAGGAAAACCACAAAGCAACCAAAGAAAGTTTACTGCTTTTAATTGAATAAGGAGATGGGTATTTGGAAAAACGAGATCAGGGTTTATGATGAGCTCTGTTTTAAAATAATAAATGGATAAAGATTCAGAATAACTGATAATAGCAAAAGGAAGACAGATAGGGAGATTAGATCTCAAACAACAAACAAAAAAGCTGGAATTTTCTTCATCGGTAATTCTATTTATCAAAGGAGAGGAGGAGAGCAACTGGGCTTCATTTCCGCTAACTCACCGTCGAATGTCGGCACGTAGTGGTTTAAAGATTACTACATAATTCAAAAAAGATTTGGAAAATAAATCATAGTATTTCGTTGTCCAACGGTGTTCATGTTTCCTGATATATTTTTGAGTGTTTCCTCTGTTTTTTCAAAATATTTATGGCCTGCATGATCGTATATTGGAATAAAGTTTATATTAAATATTTTTAAAAACTATTTCAAATTTATAAATATAAACAATAATAATGATTTAGTTCCCTTTCAAGAAAATAACATAATAAAGCATCCATTAACACCAAAAAATACAAAATAAAATGGATTGAAATTTAAACTCTAATTATTAAAATCTTTAGTATTCAAAATATTATCATATAAAAATAAAACAAATTGAGATAAAAAAATTATTGATTCTTAAAGTAGTTAAAAAAAAAAGGAATATGTTTAATTTAAGCATGCTTACTTTATACACATATCATATATTAAATAATTAATATAAATGGTGACTCACTTTATTATAAAAGCATAATTATTATATCTTTTATTTATCATATTTTTAATATAAATGATGTATTTAATTCTTTAAAGATAAGAATTAAATACTTTAAATAATTTACAAGTAATTCTCTCTCTCTTAAACTTATTTATCATTGCAATTTGTTGTTAAAACCTTAGCTTGTGGGTGTATAATTGTTCTTAGATTGACATTAAATGATGGAAAGAAGTTTGAATATTGTTTTTTGCTTTAAAAGTTTTAATATGAATCTTGAAAAAATATTGAATTCCAAAAAAACTTTTGGTGAAATATCAAGTGTTTAATCTTGTTTCTATCATATGTTTTATATTGAAAATATGTTAAATTGTGTACACTTTTTAACAAATATTAGTTATTATAATAAAGCAAATACATATTAATTATGATAATAAAGGAGAATATCTTTACAAATTATTAATGACTAATAAATATATAAATATTTTTACAATTTAGTAGTTGTTTCAAATTTTTTTAAAATAAACTTAGAGAAAATTATAGTGAAAAATTGCACACCAAATGATTTTAATAAATGGGTAGATTAATTAGAAATCAAAATAAAAAAACATTTATAATTTTTTTATACATATTAGTAATTTAAACTAAATAATTTTATTTTTTTAATATATTTATGTTTTATATATTAGTATGTTTTGTTTTGAGATTTGAGAAATTAAAATTATTATTCCGTTCATCTCATAAAAATAGGTTCACTTTCTTCTTTTAATTGTCTCAAATTATAATCCATTTTCTTTTTTAGTAAAATAATAATACATTAAATCTCTATTATATCATTTTTAAATCATCTTAAAAATTCAAAACATAACTAATGATAAAATAATTTTTCATAATTAACTAAATGTATGATAGAAAGAATACATTTAAATTTACCTTTTCAAATAAAATAATTAATATTTTCTTAATTTTGATGAAATTAGAAGTAAAATTATATTTATGAGATAGAGAGAATATAATTTTCACATAAAAAGTATTATTAGTATACAATTTTTTAAATTTGTATACATGTGTATGAAATCAATATTAACAAAGAATTTCAATTTAAGTTAAAATATTTATTAAATATTTACATGCATTTAAACCAAAATATGAATACTTGTATTCAAATTTAGTATATCATTAATTATATATATTAATATATCTAAATATACATAAAGTATATATTGTAATTACATACATACATATTCTATTTAATAGTATACCTATCTTTTATGAATTATATATTTATATTATTTATACTATAAATATACAATAATATATAATAAAAATTATAACATATCAATATATTTTTAGAGTTCTATACAATAAACATATATTTCTATGTTATAAACAGTATGTGGATAAAAAAGTAAAGAGGAAAAAGTTATATACAATATATTTTATTTAAATAAAGTATTTTGTAGAGATCTAGAAAATAATAATTAATACGAAGATATAAGGGTTCTATTTGTATTTTTATTAACAATGTGGAAAATGTCTAGTTTTATAATTTTAAAAATAACTATGCTTTTTCGAGAATAAAATTGAAAAGCGTAATATTCAGAGAAAATCCCCTGATTAAAATTTAATTATATTATTTATTTAATTATAATATATATTATTTAAAAAATCTAAACATTTTCTAATTTATTAAACAAATGATAGCACCCATTTTCTTTATAAAAATATTTTGCAATTAAATATTAAAATTAATAATAGATTAAATAATTAATATATTGTATATCTACAAATTATATTGGTTATAATATTAGCATCAATATATTAGCAATTAATATTATTATAGTAAATGAATCCTCATGAATTAAAATAATTCTATCATAAATCATTAATGAATTGTACATATTTTAAAATTCTAAAATTTAAATGATGTATTAATTCTTGAAAAATTAACATTGATCTTTTTTTTTTCAAAATTTTAATCTTTACACAAGATGGTCCATTTCAAAATTATAATAATGATAACAATACCATAAATACAAATATTTGAATTAAAATCTTATAATATTTTAGAAATATGATAATATTAGCACCAAGATTTTTTCAAACATAAGCTCTCATGTTTATTCAAATAATAAATAAGTAAGCATCGTAACTCAAATTTAAATCACATAACAAATTTTAGAAACTTTACTAAATCCATAATATTCACATGAATAGATAGCTTTTGTAACAACCCGATTTGATAAGTGTCTTCACAACCCGATATAAGATCTTTCTAGCATATTTATCCTCACTCACATGCTTTCTGAGGAAACTTGTTAGGAGATCACTCATCTTATAATTACTCCAAGCCAAACATGTTTAACTATAAAGTTCTTACGAAATGAGCATCGAAAAGGTAGGTATACCTTGTTGACATGAATAATACCTATCTAATCACTTAAACTATTTTCAATTATACAGTCTCATGCCTACACAATCTCGAAATCACTCGAGCTATTCTCAATTATATAATGTCACACCCGCATTTGAGACCCTGGTTGTCTTGTGTTATTAGTGTATAGGACTGATAGGACGTATATGTATTCATATCTATATTGATGTGTTTGATAATTGAGATATGACCTTGCTTACTTGTTATGATTGTTATTGTGAGTGTATGTGTGTGTATGCATTGATGTGGTATATATTGATGATGACGGATAGAGAGGGTGTTGCCGCCTTATTGAGCTTTCTCTGTAGTATAAAGGACGAACACCGAGTTTAGCATGTTGTGCATGAGGTTTTAGAAGTGGTTATGCTTGAATTGGGAGTTAGGAAGAGTGGAAGAAGGAAGATTGAGTGTGGTATGAGCGTACGAGTCACCGTACGGGCGTACCAAAATAAGAGAATTGAGGGAGTTAGGCTCCTGGAGACCGTACGAGCATATTTGAGGGTGGTCCGACCGTACACGTACTCCCAGGAAATTGAGTTTGTCAGGTGGATTGTGGACGTACGGGTGTACCAAATGTGGTACGGGCGTACCGTCCCTCGCAGGAAAATATGTTTGTCAGGAGTTTTAGTTTGATACGGGCGTACCAAGATCTGTATGACCGTACGCGACTTAAGTTTGACGGGTCAAAGGATAAGTATTAAGCCTTTTCTCAGTTTTCTATCACCTTCTTCTTTCTTAAACCCTTTTAAACATTAGAGTTAGTGTTCCTAAGCCTGGGAAGAGTGCTAGAGCTTGAAGTTGACGATAACGAACGGTTCTAATGGGATTGTACTAGAAGTCTTCCTACTACAGGTTTGCGCTAGGATTGTTATTAGTGCTAGGTTTGTGGTTGTTTTTATGCTTTGACTTACTTCGATGGCTTGAAGACTTAAGTAAAATCTAAGCATGAGGTTGGTGTTGAGATGTATTTGTTTTGACGAGTTATGTTGACACTTGTGCTTGTTATGCTTGGACTTGATGTTTTCATTGCTTCATGGTATTGTGGCTTATTGATATGATGGAATGGATGTATCCCTCTTTATGGTATGAAGCATAAGGGCACATAATATGTTCATGGCACGTATCATGATGAAGGGTGGAAAGAAAAGAGAGAAAAGAAAGAGAGTAATAAGTGCAGAGCTAAGCTCTGGGCATACTGGGTCCAATAATGATGATGGGATTCCTAAAGGAATCATTTAGATTATTGCCCTCCCTACAGGGAGATGAGTCTCGAGACCTATAGTATGAAATGGGTGCATAACACCACATATTTATATGCCCTCCTTTGGGAGATGAGTACCGGTACCTACAGGGACCTAGTATGTGCGAAAGGAATGTGCACAATCATAGGAAAACAAGAGTGAATGAGTGGAATGAGGATGAGGGCGACTGCAAGGCATAGTTGCATTCGCATTGCATGTACTGTTAGATTGTAATATTTTCTATATGATGTTTCTGATGGTTTGCTATGTGTTTATATCTGTGTTATGATTTATAATTGCTTAGCACCACTGAGTTTTATACTTTGCGTTTATCATTTAATCAACGTAGGTTCAGAGCCCTCGGGAGAGCGGTTAGAGAAGTAGTGATAGAGGTCGTCAGCAGAGAAGGTTATTCTCGAAATGGTAGGGACCTCAAGGGCATACTCCAAGTCATTTTTGTTAGAGTAGTTCTGTGATCCTAGTGGCAGTAGTCTACTTTGTATTTTATGGTGTATTTACATAGGAATTATATGAACCCTGTTGTATGACTTGTATCGTATGTATATAATATAATTGAGTTGCTTGTCGATATGAATTGCATGAATGAATGATTGCTTTCCGGGGTAAGATGTGTCTTATATATTTAAGCCACGCTGTCACTTCTTTTCGCCACTTAATACAAGGACGTGTACCCATACAAACTTTAATAGATTATAGAGACGATGTATCTCTTGTGGTATGAGTAGCGGTTTTCCCTTGGGGAAGATCGATACTCATGTTACGGGAGCATGTTACCCAAGGTATGAGCTGGGTGTGACATATAATCTCATATCTACACAATCTCAAAAATCACTCACTTGTGCAGCCCCATTCCTACACGATCTCAAGATCCCTCTTCTTTGGGTATGAGATTAGTTCATTCATGTACTCCTCCACTCTCCGTCCTCATCAGCCTCGGGTGTCATAACTTTCATGTTCTAATTAATAACGAATCATATTCAAAATCATCCTCATCATTGTTGTTATACTCTATTAGTTTTGAATGTTTTTAAATCCTTAAACATCATTTAAAAAATTTAATGCATTATCGTTTTTTTTACCATTTTTACCAATACAATAAAATAATTGTAAAACACTATCATTTTAATTTTATTGTATTATATATTAATTATTTTTTTAGTTAATATTCAATACATAAAAATATATTAAAGAGTATTAAATAAAGTAATACAGGGATAAGACTCATTTCCCCTTAAACTTTTATCAAAGTATATATTAATCCTTTATTTTTAAATGATCTTAATTACATACTTTAACGCCTCAATCATGTTATTTAAGCATTATTTATGCCAATGATTTAACATACATTACTCTTAGTTAAAAATATATGATATGGAAAATATTTAAGATTTTTTTTTATATTTTCAACGATGAACTAAAACTTGAAATCAATTGAAATCATAAGCCATGAAAGCCAATGTTGTGGTCTTCTTCATCATCAACTATGAGTTTTGAGAGTAGGAGTAATATTATAATTTTATCCTACATGCTCTCAACCTCCTCCCAACACATGTAAGGTAAAGAGCAATGCTATTCTACCCATGAACTATCTTAAAATGGAAAATTAATTTATTGAATCAAAAAATTTAAAAGAGAAAGGAAGAAAAAAGGGGAATTATTATTATTTCCCCTAAAGAAAATAGTTTAACAAATAAATTTTCATCATTGTTTTAATTTCATTGATAACTATTTCATTATCAACCATTTACTTAACATCAATTTCTCCATCTTTCCTTTTTTGTCCTTCCTTACAATTAGAAATTTTTTGATTTAAGAAACCAATTCTCTATTTTAAGATAGTTTCCAAATGAAATAATATTTCTCTTTACCCTATGTATGAGGTAAAGTTATAATATTACTCTTGCTCTTTGAACTTATGTTTGATGATGATGAAGACAATGATATTGCCCTTTGTGACTTATAGTTTTAATTGATTTCAAATTTCCTTTTTTAGAGTTTCTAATTTCATAATTGTATTAAAGAATATTGAAGTTTTAATAAGAGATCTGGAATTTCACCATGAAAATATCAAAAAAATGGAAAAATCCATTTTTAAGCCCCTAAATTTTCATGGTTTATTCGATTAAGCCACTTTAACATTTATTTTACTACATTTAATCCTTACGCATACATTTGCATTATTAGTAAAAAATTTTCTTAACTGTCCAACAATTCATGAGCCATTAAGTCATTAAACAACAAGTGATTTTCTACGCTTCTTATATGACGTGGTTTAAGTAGTAAAGAGACTTGAACCATTAAATTTGTAAATCAAAACTAAAAGATAAATAAAAAAAATCCTTAATTCAAGTAAAGTTAAGAGTAGAGAATTAAAAAAACTAGAATTTATGAAGAATTGCAATATAAAGTTGTAAAGTATATGTGTTTCTTTTCATTCTAAATCTTTGGCTTTAGTAAGACTATGATGTAAGTATGATATGTTTCCTTATATATCTTAACTTTTTTCCTAAATTTGAAAATAATTACATGCCAACATCTCTTATTTAATTATTAAATATGAGTAACCAAATTATTTTAATCATCAATAGGGTCATTTTGTCCCATCTTAATTGTTTTAATATTCATGCTAGTCATTTTATCTAATATTGGTGGTGCCATTGCTTTTCAAGTATGTAAACATTATCCTTAATTATTCTTTTATTGAGAAGTAGTGTTGTCAATATATAGTGGTCCTTAATGAAAATTTTTAATATTAATATCATATTATGTGTTTTATTTAGGGTTTTTGATTGATGCACAATTGAAAGTTTTATATGTAAAATTCTATTACATTATGAAAGGAAAATCATTAAAGGAAACATCATTGAGTATTTAGAAAGTAAAGTTTTGGGAGGTAGAAAATAAATTTGATATGAATTTAATGTGATACCCTTGCATGGTTGAGTTATTTTAAAGAGAAAGGTTACATTGATCCTAAATAATTGTATTATAGATGTCCTATTAGTAATATTATAAGTTTAATTTTGACTCAACAATATTTGAATTACAAAGACATCTTAAACATGGTGATGAAATTCACATATACTTAGATTGTTGTTTAGCCTTGCTAAATATAGAAATTAGTGATGGGGAGAGAAGATAAAGTAACAAAAATATAGATTGAAGTGGAAATTGATACTCAACTTACTTTTAATAAGTTTGTAATACCTAAAACAACTAATAGATAATAAGGATGAGAAGTTGTAAGAATCCAGACCAAATATCCAAAATTATTAGAAAAAGACTTGAACTAATGTCGTAAGGATGAGGTTGGAGAACAAATAGGGGTGGAAGAACATATGGAAGGAGAACAAGAGGATGTTGATGTTGATTTTACGATTAGAGGGAATGATGATAATTAAAGTGATGCTAGCTTCAAATACTTTGATAATGATGACATAGATAACTACTAAATTGATTCATATGATAGTTGTAGGGATGACACACTTAAGAAACCTAGCTTTAGAGTAAGGTTTGATATCACAACTATTATTCTTGTTTTCTTCCTTAAGATGATATTAAAAAATATGTAATAATTTAGGTTTGAAATTAATAAATATATGACACCCTTACCCTATGTGTAGCTAAGATAAAAGAGTCTCATGCTCTCGAGTCATGCTTGAAAGTAGAACTCTCAAGCATAACCTAAGGGATGGAAAAGCCAATACCAAATATATTTACTTAAGTCTTGAAAATAGTCCCAAGTAAAATATCAAATTAAAAGTTTGAAAATAAATTTTCATTTTCAAGTCATTATTTAAGGAAATTAGTTTACTTGAAATCATTATGAGAAATTGGGAAAAAGTGGTTCATATAAAGCTAAAATGATGAGCAATGCCCTTTGGAACACTTTTATCATGATTGTGAAAATTAAGTTACAATCATAATAGATCACGATTGTGACAGAAACTAAAGTGAAAATTTAGGCCTCAGCCATAACCATGAAGCTAAGGATGCAAGTGTGAGAGTGATTTGGGGCCTTGTTTCTTGACCAAAATAACTTGAATTAATGTCAAACACCTTAAAATTATTATCATTCACCCAAAAACCATTTCTAAACATTCAAACCATTTCCACACTAAACAAATGTAAATTACATGAGATTCAAGATACATATAATTGTAGAATCATAATCAATATATATCATTCATTCAACATTAATTAAATGATTCAAAATATGCTTAATACATCCCAAAATTAAGGATCTTAATATTACATTTGATCGAATTACTACCCAATTATCCAATTGCAAACCCCTTTCAAGAGTAACCTTATCAAATGTATAAAAAATGATGTTTAAGCTTTAACATCCTTTCATATAAGCATATTCTAATCCCAATTGTAGCATTATCCTTGTTGAGGCTCCCTACTTATGATAGTCATACACAAATAACCATCGCTAAACAAAATACTTAGTGGTATATTAATTCTAATATAAAATCATTAGACTTAAGAATAATTCAAATAATAAAATTCAAACTCAAAATCCTTATATTCATGAGTATATGTAATAATTCAAGAAAAAATTATAATAGTTTCAACATACAAGTTCATAAATCCATAATATTAGCCCATCAAACTCAATCACCTCTATCATGAGACATTCAATGCAATTGAGGTTCCTTAACTAAGTAGGAAATTACTTGCCCAAAACATTCATATCATGATTAAGGACTGAGATTGATCCAATATCATTCATATCATGATCAAGTAGGGAGTAACTCCCTTAAACATTCACATCATGACCAAGTCATTAGCATTCTTATCATGAAATACAAACGCATTAAGTAGATGGGCATAAAAGAATCAATTAACTATTTTCATAAATCCATGAACAAAAAACATTCACAACCAACCATACTATTTTCCATAATTGAAATTCTCTCACTTTTCAACATATGTTGGTTTAAATATACATAATTATATATAAAATACATTATTTCAAATACATTTTACCCAACAACCATTTTTTGGGTTGTTAATAAGCTTCCTAATAAAAGGAAGAACAATAAATGTTATATTTTCCCATAAACTCATGAAATAACATTAAATCCACTTTAAGTTTAAAATCACATTTATCATAAAAATTAATGCTAGAATTCATGTGCAAACCTTAACCTCTTTTTTAAAGCACTAAAAGATTATTCCCTCCTTGAACGTCTTTTAGCTAAATCCTCAAATTTCATAACCCTAGACCCAAAAAAGACACAAAATCATTTTTCTAATCTATATACATATCATTAGTAGATAAAAAATTAATTTAAATTATCTATTCTTTACCTTAGAAGCTCTAAAATCTTTACCTGATGAATAGTTATAGGATTATTATTCACTTCATTAAACCTCCAAATTCTCTTATTTCATAAGTTTCAACTCTTTTTTTTTTATTCTAAATGTGACTTATTTTAAATGGATTAAGTTTATTTACTAATTAATATATGAGTTATGTTAGGGTTTATGGTAGAAATGGGAGGAAATAAAGAAGTAAATGAAGAAATGAAAAGGGATGGGGTGAGCTGATCGAAGGATGTTGGAAAAAGTGGATCCTTTAGACCATTTTACCCCTCATTTACCTAAAAATTGCATGTTTAAGGGATCTAGGTCTCAAATAGGTTTTTCTTTATTTTTGAATCATTTTAGGCATTAAATACTCGAGTTGTGCACCAAAATGTCTTTAATTAATTCCATTCAAATTAAGTTTTTGGTTCAATTTTTGATTATTATAAAAATCAAATTAAATTTTAAAAAAATTTATAAAACTCTACAAAAAATTTAAAAAATTCCAAATAAATATAATAATAATAATAATAATAATAATAATAATAATAATAATAATATCTAAAATTACCTCTTATTTTATAGTCTCTAAAAACTCTTAAGCCCAAAATTCTAGACGTTACAAAATATATTGGCATCAAAGGGTTGGCAATTTGATTTGTGAAAAATGGAAAAGGAAGAGTAAAGGCCCATTGCAAAAAAAATTATTTGTAGGTGTTATATGGTAGCAAAAAGAACAAGGATGATACATTTATAGTTAAAACCTATCACTCTTATCATAAATGTTATAAAGTGGATAAAAATAAAATGATAAACTTAAACTTCTTATACACTCTATTAAAGTCAAGAATCATATCCCAACCAAGCATTGAAATAAACAAATCAAAGACTTATTTTAAAATGAGTATAAGTTGAATGTAGTCATATGAGTTTGTAGGAATACAAAGAAGAAAGTAATGAAACAAATAGAAGGTGATATTATGGAATAATTTAGTTGCTTAAATGACTATGTAGAGGAAGTGAAATCATCAAACTTAGGTATGACATGTGTGCTTAAAGTATATAGGAAAAATAATGAAGATAAATCATTATTCAATAAATTTTATGCTTGTTTTAATGGTTGTAAGAAAGGATGGATATAAGCCCATTATTAGACTAAATGATTATTTCTTGAAGGACAACTAAAGGATAAATTTTATGTATCATGGGAAAAGATGAAAATAATCAAATGCTCCCATTAGCTTAGGCAATAGTTGATGTAGAAAAATAAAAGTAATTGGGCATGACTTTTATGATACTTAAAGTATGACTTGCCACTTGACATTAGAAAAATTATATACTTATATTTAACATACAAAAGGTTAGTTATTAATTTCAATATTTACATTTCATTGAAATATTTAAAGTTATTTATTAACTAATAAGTAAACATATTTTCTATCATGTATGATCAGGGGTTAGAGGTAGTAATTGCATAAGAATTGCCAAAAGTAAATCATCATATATTTGTACATCATATTATGTTGCATGGACTAAGAAATATAAAGAGGAAGAAAGGAAACTATCTTTTTTGGGCATATGCAAAGTTAACTTTAACCAATTAGTTAAAATGGAAATTTAAAAGAACTGCAAAAGCTTGGTGATAATATAGTTAAAGACTTTTTCATTATCCTTTACATCGATGGGTGAAGGTTTTCTTTACAAAAGATGTCTCATGCAATATTGTTGACAGTCTTAGGATCCCTTTTCTTTAAGTATGAGATCAATTCATTCACATTCCCCTCCAACTACAAGCTTACTAGGAGCCACTCATCAATGACCACTCCCTGCCTTTATCGGCTCTGAGTATCACATGCCCACTAGCTTCTACTTGGTTCTTCCTTAAACCATACCATGTAAGAAAAGGTCTCGTCTCTGATACCAAATTGTAATGACTTAATTTGACAACTACCTCTACAACCCAATATGAGATTTTTCCAACATGCTTTATTCTCATCCTCATGCTTCTTGAGAAAACTTCTTAAGAGGTCACTTGTCCTAAAATTGCATAAAGCCAAGCACGCTTAAATATGGAGTTATTATGGAATAAGCACCAAAAAGGTAGATATACCTATTAGTATGGATTATACCTATTAAATTTCTTAAGCTATTCTTAATTATACAGTCCCATACAAGCATGATCTCAAAATCACTAAATTATACAATCCCATCCTCACACAGTCTCAAGATCTGTCACACCCGCACCCGGGTCAACATGTTCCCGTAGAATAGTTAATAAACTCCCTAAATAAGGAATTCATTAATTACTCTACAAGGGATCTATCTTACCTCTTTTTTATTATTAATTAAAAACTCATCCATTAAATAACTCTGAAAAATAGAACACCTGTATTTCTATATGTATTATCATTACACAATATACATTCTTATTGTATCACCATATTAACATCAAACATATGTGTTATGTAAGTCTTAAGTATATCATCACAACACTAATAGGATACCACACACAAAGATATTACAAATTACTACTGCTACTAAGGTTAACTTAAATAAGTTGCACATTTACATATACACAAAGGAGTATATGGACGAGTCCAGCCTGCGTCTAGGATAGGGCTTTACGAAAGACCCGAACTTAGCCAACTGTAGATCAGCTACTCTTGTCGTTCCTCGACCGAACTAGGTCTTGCGTTCATCAATTGACAAATGCTGAGTATAAAACTTAGTGGTGCTATAAAATGAATAAATAACATCAATTAAATCATATATAAACACCTGAAAATGATATCAGTAATCCAATAAAGAACCATATATCAATGGCATAACATATTTTCTTTGTATTACTCGTCAGGTATTAAACATATACATAAGGCAATACCTCATAATCATAATTTGCCATTCGCAAAAACATCATATCCTTATTTCCTCCATGAAACATCATACAAAACATCATCATAAGTGGAAAACAATGTATGCTCTGAGAATGCAACCATGCTATGCACTCTCCCTTGATTTCTTTATACTTTTATCTCATTATCACTTTTGCGTGCATTTCCTTTTTGCATTGGGTCCCTGTAGGTACCAGTACTCATCTCTCGAAGGAGGCCATTTATCAATATCACTGTAGGGTTCTATGAACCTCATCTCCCGTAGGAGACCATTTAACTGTGTGATTCCTTGAAGGAATCCATTAACTCTGTGACCCAGTACGTTTCTTTTTCTATAACATCTCTTTTCCTTCCTCTTTTCCACCTTATAACCTCTCTGTCATGTCATGATAATCTTTGCATG
>CANYBF011264643.1:0-19512 GCA_948192965.1 Dalechampia spathulata | reverse complement strand
CCCGTACGCACTCGAGGCTCTCAGTTCCCTGTTCCCTCTCTGTCTCGTACGACCGTACGCCCTATACGTACGCCCGTACCACTTCCTAAACTCACATAACTTGCCTATTTGGCAAGCCTAACTCATCCCTACACAACCCAAACCTGTCTACCAACCCAGCAACACTTCAATACATAATCCTAAGCACATATACAAGCCATCCCTCATCCGATCGAGAAGACACGCTTCCCAATGAGGCGACATCACACATTCAAGCATATAAACACATATACTCATTAACATACATTCATACACATACCAATACATTCACGTATAGATACATGCACATACATCCCTAGGTACCTCTATACGTATAACTCCTAGGGTCTCTATCGTGGGTGTAACACTATCTTCCAAATCCAGAAATTGATAGCGACGATGTCTCAAGGTACCATGGCTATACTCGTTTATTACAACAAAATTAAGGCCCTGTGGGAAGAGTTGGACACTTATTGAACTCCTCCAACTTGTGATCAAGCCGGTGAACATACTCTCCAATGAGAAGAAGATAAATTAATGTAGTTTTTTATGGGGCTTCATGAGTCTTATAAGGCTATCTGATCTAACATTTTAATGATGGTTCTCTTGCCTAATGTCTGCCATGCGTACTCACTACTTGTGCAGGAAGAAACTCAATAACAGGTTTCTGCCGAACCAGTTGACAATTTTTCCATAGCAGCTGCTATACAGGGCTGTTTTAAGCCTCCCAAAGATAAGATCTATGAACACTACAATCATTTAGGACACTTGATCGACGAGTGCAGAACACTCAAATATCACTGCAAATTTTATGACAAACAAGGTCATATAGAGGACCGATGCCGACTCAAAAATGGTGGCTAGAATTTTTGTTCTTCATCAAATTACAGCAACAAAAATCGCAGATCCAATGGCCCCGCAGTGCATGCAGCTAATTCCTCCTCCACAATCGGGGCAGAAAATTCTTAATTTTTGTAGAATTTCTCTGCCAAACAATTACAATAATTAGGACAGGTGATATCTGCAATGAGTCAGAATCTCGCATCTTCTGGTAATGGTGATGTCTTTGCTAATACCACATATCAGTTTCCTATGCCTCATGTTTACTCTAATTCATCCGTTACCAGACTGTGGATCCTTGATAGTGGCACAACGAATCATATAGCATCCAATCTGGCGCTCCTCTCACACATTACTTCACCTTCATCACTACTTATTAACTTACCCACTGGTGCAACCGCAACCATCACCCACTCTGGCATAGTTTCCTTTAACACTCATCTTACTTTAAATCACATAATTTGTATACCATCGTTCAATCTGAATCTTATGTCTATTAGTAAATTAACCTCAGCCCTTAAATGTTATGTAATATTCTTTCCTGATTTCTGTCTTGTACAATACTTAGCTACAGGGAGGATGATTGGCTCGGGTAAACAACACAGAGGTCTCTACTACATAACGCCTTCGAATCCCTCTGCCCTTCATGTCTCCTAACCTTCGCAACTCTGGCATCAAAGAATCGGTCACCCCTCTCCAACTCACCTCAAGTCTGCCCTTCACTCTTTAAATATTAATAATGATGCTCATATACCCAATAACTGCACTGTCTGTCCCTTGGCCAAACAGACATGCCTACCTTTCCCTCTTAGTTCCATTTCCACTAAATCCCCTTTTGATCTATTACATTGTGATATATAGGGTCCACATAAGGTCCCAATGCACTCAGGAGCTAGGTATTTTCTAAGCATTGTAGATGATTACAGTCGTTGTACTTGGCTTTTTCTCATGAACAATAAATTTGAAGCATCTTTCTTACTTGAGCGATTCGTGCAATTTATTGACACGTAATTTCATACTCTTATTAAAATAATTTGGGTGGATAATGGTACTGAGTTTTTCTTTGTTAAACATTTTCTTCACACTCGTGGCATTGAATTTCAACATTCATGTACCTACACCCTACAGTAAAACAGGGTTGTTGAGCGTAAACTCCAACACATATTTAATGTTGCACGTTCACTACTATTCCAGTCTCATGTCCTGCTTCGCTTCTGGGGTGAGTGTGTCCTTACGGCTGCATATCTCATAAACTGCCTCCCCTCTCCCTTACTTTCTGGCAAATCACCATTTGAAGTTCTTTACCATAAACCTCCCTCACTTACACACCTTCGCATATTTAGGTGTCAATGTTATGCTACTAATATTTAACCTAAACAAAAATTTGATGCACGCATAGACTGGTGTGTCTTCATGGGGTATCCTCACAGTCAAAAGGGTTACAAGTTATATAATCTCACCTCCAACAAATTCATTATCAGTTGTGATGTGGTGTTCCATGAATCTATCTTTCCTTTCTCTTCTTCCCATATTCCTGATACACCGGCCTCTCCTGCCATCTTTTTACCTTCTATTGACCTCGACACTCCTATTCTTCCATCACCAACATTACCCGCTCCTCATACTCCTATTCCACTGCACCATTCTGGTGATCCAGACTCTCTTTTACCTTATCCTACCTCCTCCTCGACACCTTCCTCACCGACTCTAGTTTCTCCATCCTCTCCTCCATCTGTCACAGACATTCCCCATACAGCTTCTTATCAACTTGACCCTGACCAACCTATAGCTGACCCTTCTTCACCCGTCCCATCACCGATGCCCGAACCAGACTTACCTACCTACCTACCTGAGCCAATCATTAGACCAGTGGTTCAAGTCTCCGCTCTGGCACAAGGTATCCTTTATCCTCTTATATGTCATTTTCCTATTTTTCACCATCTTACCGCTTTTTTCTAGCCTCTATATCTACCCATACAGAACCCATTACCTATGAACATGCTACCTCAACCCCTACTGGCAACGAGCGATGCAGGATGAACTAACGGCCCTCAAACGTAACAACACCTAGTCCATGGTACCCCTTCCTCCGGGGTATAAGGCGATTGATTGTCGATGGGTATACAAAATTAAATATAATTCTGACAGCTCAATTGAGCGCTACAAAGCGCAATTGGTTGCAAAAGGTTTTATGTAGGTGGAAGGTATTGATTATAAGGAGACATTTTCTCCCACTGCCAAACTTACCACTCTTCATTATTTATTGACAGTTACAGCTGCCAGAAATTGGTATACTCATCAACTTGATGTTCACAATGCTTTTCTTCATTGGGACTTGCATGAAGAAGTGTACATGTCTCCGCCTCTCGGGTTACGTCGACAGGGGGAGAATACTATTTATCGACTTCATAAATCCTTTTATGGGTTAAAACAGGCCAACCGTAATTAGTTTTCTACATTTACTGATGTTGTTTGAAAAGCAGGTTATGATCAATCTCGCACAGATTATTCTCGATTTACTAAAGTTAGAGGTACATCATTTACAGCTCTTCTCATATATGTTGATGATATTTTATTGACTGGGAAAGATATTATTGAAATCAAAAGCCTCAAAAAATTTATACTCAAGCACTTTCACACTAAAGACCTTGGTAATCTTAAATACTTTCTGGGAATTGAATTTTCACATTCTAGTAATGGTATATCTATGTCTCAAAGAAAGTATGCTCTCGATATTTTGCAAGATTCTGGTCTCATGGGTACAAAGCCCAAAAAGTTCCAAATGGAACAAAATCTCAAACTCACACTCACAGATGGTGAGTCGTTGCATGATCCTACTAAGTATCATAGGTTGGTTGGCCGGTTGATTTACTTGACTGTCACATGACCAGATATTGCTTATTCTGTCCGAGTCCTAAGCCCATTTATGAATTTACAGTGAAAATCTCACTGGCACGTAGCGATGAGAGTTCTCAAGTATATTAAAAGGACTCCCGGCCAAGGCCTTCTGCTACCATCGAACAACAATCTGCAATTACGAGCCTTTTATGATTCTGATTGGGGTGGATGTCGCATTACTAGGCGATCAGTGTCTGGTTTCTGCATATTTTTGGGTACTTCACTTGTCTCTTGGAAATCAAAAAAATAAACAAATGTTTCCCAGTCATCAGCTGAAGTGGAATACAGGGCCATAGCAAATACCTATTTGGAATTAACATGGTTGAGATATATTCTCCAAGACTTAAGGGTGACATAAGATGGGCCTTCATCATTATATTATGATAATCAAGCTGCGTTACACATAGCAACAAATCCTGTTTTTCATGAGCGTACCAAGCATATATAGATCAAATGTCACGTTGTTCATGAAAAGTTACAAGCAGGATTAATCAAGCCTTCATATGTTCCTACATAATTACAGTTGGCAGACATTTTCACCAAAGCTTTGGGAAAAGATTAGTTTGACAGACTGCACAGTAAGTTGGGAGTTTTTGATCCCTACTCTCCAACTTGAGGGGGAGTATTAAGGAAAATATACGTAATTAGTTTGCAATTATCCTTGCCATATTTAGATGATTAGCTTTACATGTAAATAGCTAGTAGTTAGCCTTTATTTTAGGAACTGATAAGATTTGTAATATGTATTTATACATAACCTTAACACAAAGGAAGACAATGCCTTTATCACCAAATTCTTTCCATTTTTTATTTTAGACTGATTTCTTGGTAAGCCTGGTATACATTGTACTGAAGAAGACAGGAATTACACTAGTTTGCAACAAAGATAGAGAGTTGGTACCCACTCATGTTCAAAACGGGTGGAGGGTTTGTATCGACTACCAAAAATTAAATTCCACTACATGGAAAGACTATTATCTACTTCCATTTATTGACCAAATGCTTGAATGTTTGGCAAGTCGTACGCACTACTACTACTTGGATGGATATATAGGATTCTACCAGATTCCTGTTGCACCCAAAGACCAAGAAAAGACAATGTTTACATGTCATTTTAGAACTTTCACATTTAATTGTATGCTATTCAGATTATGTAATGTACCAGTAACATTTCAGTATTATATGGTATGTATTTTTTCTGATTTTATTAAGAATATTACTAAAGTATTCATGGACAGTTTCATGATGTATGGAAATTCATTCTATGAATGCCTTAATAATCTGACTAAAGTGTTATAACATTGCATTAAGAAGAACATGGTCCTAAATTATGAGAAATGTCATTTTATGGTTGATCAAGGGTTGATTTTAAGCCATGTAGTGTCAAAGAAAGGTATCGAGGTTGATAAAGCTAAAATTGATATTATTAAATCATTGCCTCAATTGTGAAGGAAATTTGATCTTTCCTTGGACATGCAAGATTTTACAGGAGATTTGTAAAAGATTTTTTAAAGGTTGCTCAATTGCTTTACAAGATTCTACAGAAATAAGTTGAATTTATTTTCAATAATTCTTGTAAAAAGGTATTTGACCAATTAAAAGAAATTCTAATTACAACTTCTATTATGTAACCGCCCAATTGGAAATAGCCCTTTGAAATTATGTACGATGCTAATAATTATGTAGTAGGTGTTGTACTTGACCAAATAAATGGGATAAATCTACATGTGATAAGCTACGCATTAAGGACATTGGATAGCGAATAATGTAACCACTCAACTATGGAAAAAGAGTTATATGTTATAGGTTTTGCATTAGATAAATTACATTCCTATTTGCTTGGTACTAAAGTGGTTGTGTTTTCGGATCATGCAGCGCTCAGGTACCTATTGGAAAAGAAGGAGGCTAAACCATGATTAATTCATCGGATACTATTTCTCTAGGAATTTGATATAGAGCTGCAAGATAAAAAGGGATCAAAAAATTTAATAGATGACCATTTAAGCAGAATGCCAAATTTAGAACCATACGAGTTTGTGTCTAACGAGTTTACATTAAATGTATTTGAAAATTTCCTTTGGTATGCTGATATAGTTAATTTTCTTTGTACCAGGAATTTTTTCGATGAGCTGTCAAGATATGAGAAGGACCAAATCAGAAGCAGTACAAAGCATTATATTTGGGATAAACCTTATTTATGGAAACATTACACTGATCAGACTGTTTGGAGATGCATTCCAGAAAATGAAGTTAATTTTTTTCTTTGGTTTTGTCGTACATATGCTTGTAAAGGTCATTGCGGTCCAAGGAAGACAATAATGAAAGTTTTAGAAAGCAACCTGTATTGTTCAATGATACATCATGATGCTTATTTGTTTTGCAAATACTATAAAAATTACCAGAGAACAAGAGGCCTAGGAAGAAGAAATGAAATGCCTCAGAAAGGAGTTTTGATCTGTGAAATTTTTAACGTATGGGGATGGATTTTATGAGGCCATTCCCACCTTTATTTGGTAATATTTACATTTTGGTATTGGTCGACTACGTATTGAAATGGGTAGAAGCAAAGGCCACTAAATTTAATAATGTTAAAACCATAGTTAACTTTATCAGGTCTAATGTGTTTAACAGGTTTGGAGTTTCAAAGGTGATAATAAACGATCGAGGCACATATTTTTACAATAGAAAAGTTGCATCTTTGATGGGTAAATATGGCATAACTCATCGTATAACTACTACTTACCACCCCTAGGGGAATGGACAAGCTGAAGTCACCAACAAAGAGATCAAGTAAATTTTAGAGAAAATTGTAAGTCCCAACCAAAGGGACTAGAGTCTTCGACTGGATGATGCTCTGTAGGCATATAGAATTGCATACAAAAGCCCTCTCAGAATGTCACCTTTTAAGATTATTTATGGTAAACCTTGCCATTTACCAGTTGAACTTGAACACAAAGCTTATTAGGCAGTCAAGCAGAGTAACATATCAATTGATAAGGCTGGCAATCATAAGAAGTTGCAAATTCAGGAACTAAAAGAAATAAGAAATAAGGCTTATGAGAACTCAGAGATTTGCAAGGATAAATCAAGTAGACTTCATGATAAGAATTTGAATTACAAAGAATTCACAGTCGGGCAAAGAGTATTGTTATATAATTCCAGAATGATATTATTTCCTACAAATTTGAAGTCAAAATGGCTAGGTCTATTTAAAGTTAAATGAATTTTCCCATAAAGTGCAGTTGAAATCAAAAGTTTAGACTCAAGAAAAATATTCAAAGTAAATGGACATCGCCTCAAGCCATTTTATGAAGGATTCTTTACTCAACTAGCGTATGTTATCACAATGAGTGATCCCCCTTATGAATAAAGCAAGTCAGGAAGTTAAGCTAGGACTTATAAACCAGAACTACATTTTTCAATTTATGTTTTCTATTTGTTGTTTAATTGAATCTAATGTCCATAAGGCATCAAATAAGATAGCAGTTCATTTTTAAGTTAGTTAATTTTAGTTTTTACTGTCTTCTACCTTTCAATCTTCTGAATTCTTAATGTTTGATTTAATTTTCTTGTTTTGGTTGTAGAAATTGAAATCAGATAAGTAAGGGAGTAAAATGCTGCATTTTGCATTTTAATGAAGGAAGCTCAATTTTATTTTAACTCAACTTCTTTTTCACTTATCATTTAAGGGTTTATAAAATTTTTTAACTCATTCCTTTCTTTTTACCATGTAGGACCCTCATTTCCCCTCTCTCTCCAAAAAATTACTTTTCCCCCAATTTACCAAATTAGAGATTTGAGAAAAATGGTGCACACCCACAAAGCAACCGGTGGAGCTCTAGCACGCTGGCAAGGAGTTGATTACAGTAAAGGATGATGAACTCATACTGTCAACCAAGAAACCAACTTTTTTTGCTCCTCTTCCAACACCCATCGTTGATATGGAACATAAGCATCAAGGTTTACACTGAACGAAAACCTCCATGAGCCTACCAATTTAATCGAGCTTTACTACCTCTGAAAGTTATGGATGATAAATAGGAGAGAATGGTCAAATGATTCATTCATGCCATGATAGAAGATTTAGAAGATGTACATAAAGAAGGAAAAGAGTTTAGCCAAGAAGAGGGAGAAACATCAATGGGTCAAGAGCAATCAGGACATGCAAAAGAAGCTTTGCCAAAAACAATAATAAGCAACTGAAGAGACCAAACCTCAAATAAAACAATAACCAAAGGATACTTTGCCTATGCGAGCACACCCAATATGTCTAAGAGGTATATTGCCACCACCTCTTTTGAAATTGAATGGCTATTTCAAGTTTGGGAAATGGTAGAAGAAAAATTTTGACATAGTGGTGAACCTCCGAATTATGCAAGGTAAGATCATCGATTACTTAGCTATTGAGAAATTGAAATTGAACTATTCTAAGTTTATTGAAGGCACTATTTGGTAGATATACTTTAAGATTAATTTTCCAGTTTATTATGAACTGATATATGAGTTTTACAGCACATTTATCTTGGATAAGCAATAACTTGTAGCTCTAGATAGTCTAGATGTAATTCAATTCAGGTTATTAGGGCAACAATTTTCATTTTCTATGAATGAATTTAATCTAACTCTAGGATTAATTGATTAGGTGACTAATGATTATATCAATGTGTTTATGATATTCTAGAAATATTCAATGTAGAGGAGTTATAGGAATAGTATACTATTGTTTCGATGAAGAAATATGACCCTGCTACTGCTAAGGAATCATATTGCTTGATAGTTTGCTAACTTATTTAAATAGATTATTAGCGTATTTTTTTCTTGTAAGAACGATTCGTCAGGCATAGTGATAAGGATTGAGCTATTTTTTTTCTTTAATGCATGGTTGAACATAAGCAAATAAATCTAGGATGTTTCATTGCAGCTCATTTGAAAGCAGCAGTTGCAGCCTCAAAGCGCCTTATCCTTGGTCACGTTATGACCCATTTAACCATTAGACTCAAACTCTTTGATCCATCTTCCTCTAATCTCTATAATGCTTTAGATCTTTTACCACTTGACTTATTGAGTTTAGACAAAATGGGATTGTTGTGCAGGAAGAAGGAGGTGTTTAGCTTTGGATTTTACCTACCAGGATCGATTATCACCATGAAAAATAGAGTATTCGGAAAGGGGAAAATGACAATTGAAACTCCTCTAACTCCTACTTCATAGCCACAGTTTGCCGTAGCTGCCAAACCAGTATTGCTCAAAGAATTTGTAGCATTGCATGACAAACTTAATAAGATCTCAACTAATATGGAGGAGGCTATTCACCAGATTTTTCTATGACTTGATGAGTTAGACGTAGATGTTGGTGAGCTATATCACTCACTTGAAATGCAATAATGAGTCTCCCAAAGATAGCATAGCAAAATACAAAATGTCTAAAATTTTCAATCTTGTTTTCTTGTTTTATTGCTGCTAGAATTTATCTCACATTGAGAAAATGTGTTTTAAGTATGGGGGGTGTATGTTACTGATTTTCATGGTTTTATAGACTAATTTAATGTAACTAGATGTTTGATCAAATTTTTTGAAATTTTTGCATGTTTTGCTCTAGATTTACAACCAAGTGATTATAAAGTCTATTCATTCTCAAAATTCTTTATACTGATTTTTCTTTATGACTTGATGATTGCGAATATGCTTTCAAACTTAGCATTTTTGGTATGATCAATTCGGATAAATTGTTTAGCTTGAGGCATGATTGATGAAAATTTTTGGATGATTAACTTGCAAAATGGTGTTATGCCTTAATTTGGATAAAATTGCATGACTAGCTTATGAACATATGTGTAGTTTAATTCTTTTTCACCTAGGTATCTTTTGCTTGAACTTATATGCAAACCAAGCAAAGAAAAGAAAAAGAAAAACCAATAAAATGTGTGTAAATACCAACATTAGCTAGTTTGGGTAGTATGACACTCGAACTCCTTAAGTGACTTGTGTACGGAGCCATTGGTGTTGGGAGAATTTGACCCTTTTTTCAGGTAATAGGAAATTCACCCAAAGCACATTTACAAAAAGGAACAAAAACACATTTGACCTTTGCTAATTGGGTTAAGTGGTCGGATCTAATGCCCCTTAAGCTACTTTTGGTGTATGAAGCTATTAGCAATGGGAGAGTAACCCCCTTCATAGGGTCGATTAGATCTCAATTTATTAAGTTTCGATAAGTTATAAATTGCTGAAAAATTGGTTTAGTTGAAATGCATGAAAACAAGGCATTTGAGGCTTGGAAAAATTGTGATTATTCTATCATATATTTACTTATAAAAAATATTTTTCTTGGACATAAAGTATAAATGGCTATGCAGAATTTTGTTTGCTGAAATCCTAAGATTTTTATTATTAATGTTGAATGGCTAAGCTATTTTTGATGAGTTGATTATACTTGAATGCTGAGAATGACTGTTGTTTCCTTAGCTCTTGTTGCTTTAATGGAATTGATTTTAAGATTTTTTATGGAGGAAAGGATTAAGAATGCTTAAGGGCAAGCATTGAGGTAGTGTGGGGATATATGATCGAACGTCAAATTATATGTTTTTCATGACTAAAACGGTCTATTTTAGATAACGAATTTAGCTAGAACAGTTGTTTTGGTCTTGTTTTTGTATTTTATAGGTAAAAATAGGAAATAAGTACAAAGTAAGCTTAAATGATTTTTTTTATCATGTTTTTGGATTAAAGGCAGAATACAAGGACGTATCACTAAAAATTATAGATATAAAAAGGAGCGAAAAGACTTGATGAAGTTATTTTCCATTTAAATTCAAAAGTTAGATAATGATCAAATTTAAAAGTTTTTAACAGAAGATAAGATTGATACTTATTTATTTATTTTATATAGTCCATTCCACTCCAATAAATAGGAGGTTTGTTCTTATTATAAGTGTGGAATATTAGAAATTGAATTATTCTTGTTTTTCATTCTCTTTAATTAATTCAAGTATTTCTTTTATTCTTTCATTGTTTTATTTTATGTTATCGCTAATAATACTTAGCTAGACACTTTTATTTCCTAATCGGAAGCAATACAATTAATTCATTGAAGATCATGTGAGATCAAAACGATTTTAATTTCAATGGTAAATCACTATTTGTTTTAAATCGGTAAATCGTAAAACCATTGTAGTTTTTGGAAATATGTAAATAAGGTCCGTTGCACAATTCTAATTTCTACATATTGCTATGTGAGTTATTTGATCTGGAATTGTTATTCGACTTGCTAAAGTAGCAATTAAAGTATTAAACGAGGTCAAAGGCATTTAAAGTTCTTTATGAGTTTTAACGATTTAGTTTGAATGCAAGGGATGCTAGGTTTCGATTGTTAACTTGAGTCGGTTTTTCTTATTCTTAATGTAATTTTTAGAAGATTAAGTGTGAATCTATTTCCATCATGTCTATCTGGGAACCAGATGTGATTATAGAGTTGGTTCATGGTCGTCTTAATACTAAGGAAGAATTGGTTCGTGTGAAGCTGTACTTTAGTGTTTTATAATCGACTTAATGAATTTTACCATTAGACTATATATGAATCAATGATCATGATCTGATAATGAACATTTATGGCTTTCAATTGAGAAGTTTTTGGATCGACCCTTCTTTCACTACTACAAAAATAGTTCATATTTCTATATCTGAAAGTATGAATTAATTTGACAATTTCGACATCTGATCATTGATCAGTTTAGTATAATATATATATAAAGAGAGAGAGGCATAAAATTAGGATCGAGTTTATGGTTGAAATTACAATGAGATTCATGACTTAGGATCAACCCGTATATAATACAACTTCATACCATTTTTTTTATTTGGTTTTCATTATCGATTCATTGTAAAGAAAATTAATTATTAAAATCGATTAATCTGATTTTAAGAAATGTAAGATCTTTATATTGGAAAAAATTTATTAAATATAATATGAATTATCATTATACTTATCAAAACTAAATATATAAAAATAATAAAAATTAGAATCAAAAGAAAATATCAAGATTTAAATAGTATTACATAACTATGATATTTTCTTTTCATTTTAGTTTTTATTATTTTTACATGTTTTAACTCAAAAAATATATATATATATATATATATAAATAATCAACTTTAATAGTATCGATTTTTTCTATCAAATGATATCAAAATCTAGCTAAACCAATAAATCTGAAGGTTGATGATTCTGGCACAGGGAGCTTTGTTTATGAGTGTTCTACCTACCACATGATGATCGCTAGTCATTGCCAGCTATTGTTGGATCATGTTGGCTTCATGCATAAATAAAACAAGGAAAAAGAGAAGGCTTGATGTAAGACTCAATCAATTCATACTTAGCTTATTGATTTAGACAAAGAAATACATTACATATTAATCCTACAAAGTGGTCAACCTCCCATCATCTAACAATCGTAACTTTTGATTGTGATTCTTAATTTATAAACCCACTTCTTCCCCATCATCAAATTGCAATAATATATAAAACATACTCTTTAAACATTCCGATTAACAACTCTCAAAAAGGAAAGTTCTACGTCTTCCCCTTCACCTAAAATTTTCAAAAAAAACAAAAAAGAAAGAAAAATCTACTTAAATCGATATAAAATTGATATATCTTAACTTTTTCTCAGGACAGAATAGACAAAGAGAAAAACTTCTCATACAAGAAAATAATTCAATAATTTTGAAAGAATTAAATAAAAAATCTCGTATATGGTCATAGAATGCTAGACTTAAAAACCGGAAACCATGAGTACGCAGTTAGTTCTAACTGCTCATCCCATGGAAGTCAGCGTTTTCACAATCCTCTGGAGGGAGAATCTTTCAGGAAAGTAGCAAAGTCATACCGATTCCAACTTAATTACATACATCAAAACGCAAAACATTCTACATAATACGACATTTTGAGGTCCCAATTAAATAAGTGAATACATTAATTAAAGTGGATTGCCTCCAAAACCATTCATGTTTATAAATCTTCAATCAACTTAAACAATTAAAATAAAAGAAAAAAAAAACCCATTTACATTCAACAGAAAATAAGGCAACACAGCTATAAACTCGGTATAAATATTACACATATCTAATACTTTAATCAATAAATTCATTTATCAAATAATTAATTTCTTCAAACTATAAAACTATTTTTAAATTTTATCTAATAATTTAGAATTTTTATGCTAAATGATTTTTTCATATGACATTAAAGTTTTTACGATGAATATTAAAAAATATATACTTTAATATATAATAAATATTAATATTAATATATACATATTCATGCTTCAAGTTGAATATACGTACATATATATTATTTCATTACTATTTTAATTTACGTAAATATTTATATACAAAGTGTATCCGGTTCATGTAAAAATTGATTCTTTTATCGTAAGGGAGAAAGGAATTTTGGAAAATATAGAAGAGGAAAAAGGTGCAGAACATGATCAGGTGGGCTCTATGCATCGGAGACGACATCCTTCTCGTCCTTCTTCCCTTCGGAAAGAGAAAAAGTTGAAAGTTATGATAAAGTGGAGATATTAACATTGCAGCTTAGAAGAGGTGATCGTCAATGGTGGATTTCGGCCATTAAAGAAATATAAAATAACGTATTTTCAGTGTTGGGATGATAATTGAATGATAAAATAAGGGTAGCAAACAGCTTTATGTTTCTTGGAGAAAGTAGATCTATCATTTGTTGATGATTGACACCTGGCCAGCCTCCAACCAGAAGGCATCGCAAAAGTATCATTTTCTTTTAACTAATTTAATCCATTCTTGAAATTAGGGTTCCTTAAACCAATAACTACATTATTGGAGCATTTTGAGGAATGTGGATTGGACAAAGTTTTAGAAAATATCGTTTTTTTTTTTAATATTATCACAATATTGAATTTTTAATAATGTTTATAAAAAATCATCCCATATTATTATAAAATTTTAAATTAAATTCATTATTTTTATGTTTATTCCATCATATTGTTTCAAGTAGTGTTGATCATGTTTAAATTTAAGAATTAAATAGTTTTATTTTTTAAAATAAGGCCAAATCAATTTTTAATTCATTTTTCAATTATTTTAATTTTCAAATTAGAAAATATAATTTTCTCAAAATAAACCAAATATTTTTCATACCTAAAAATTCAAACTATATACACAATATTATTTGGTTAAATACTTGTATTTAATTAAGGCTATGTTTTTTAAGATATATAATTTTCATAGGACATGTAAACATAGTTTAAAACTATATGACTTTTATTTCAATTTCAATTAAAAAATAAATATGTTTTGAATTATTTATCTTAAAAAATAGTATATGATGTTTGGAATTTTTTGTTGAATCATTTATGTACTGGTATTTGATTATATATATTAAATATCAACATTATTTATTTGAATCATTATTTATATTAATTTATTTTAATATAGGATGATTATGATAAAAAGAATTAGATTGGTGTAATGAAAATTTTAAAAAACATGATTTCACTATCAATTTAATATTAACATAACAAAAGAATATGTATTTAATTTAGAATAAAATGCATATTTATTACTAAATAAAATATATCATAATAAAAATTGGTTTTAATTTTGTATTATATATATATAATGGAGAATCACATATTTTAAGCAATTTTCTTTACAAATTTAATATAAGTAGAGATAATATAAATATTATAAAACAATATGGATATTCTCACACCATAAAAATGAAATGAAAGTGATGCCTCTCTCTATATAGATATAATATTATGGGCTTTTTACAAGTGGCATTATTCTATTTGATAAAAGCGGGTACGGATTGCATTTTCTATTGGTCGAGATGGAAACAAGCGTGCCAAGGAAACCCTCGATTGGAGGATTCCCCAATTTTTCGTCTTCCACATGTGTGTGTCAGTCAACGCGTGGCTGTCTCACTTTATGCCATATTCTATGCCACAGTGGATTATCCAGCCCTAATAAACCAGTTAGGGTTTACTCCTTCCATTCTCCAATGTATAAATTATATTTTTATTTGATACCCTTCTCATTTATTTTAATAATTAATATATTTATAAATTAATATTTACCAAACACATGTGATTTATTAGATAATCATTTAGTTTTTAAAATTTTTAATGTAAATAAATTTAAATAAGCTAAATTGAATGCTATCGATAGATTAATATATATATTTAGTTGGAGTGATATGCAAAAATATTTAATAGAAGAAGAAAAAGACTTTCTTCCATAGAAATGCCAAATAAGGAAACTTTAGTGAGAAACAATGGCACTCTCTTCCATTTTTCTGATATGCTAAATCTGACACACTTCATCCAACACTATTCAAATTTTCACAAAGATGATCTCGTTTCACTACCCATTTTCTAGATCCATGAGAGCTCTTGTCTCCCTTTTTTTTTTTTTATCTTTCTATTATTCATATCAAACCTCATTATTCTTGAACCCATTTTAAAACTTTCCAAAATATCACATTTTTTCAAAAAAAATTAGAAAAATTAATTATTTTAAAAAAATATTTGTGAAAATGAGAATTTTAAATTGGTTGGATACAATTTTGTTTTAGATTTAATATATGTTTGCTCTAAAAAATTATTTTTTTTTTAGAAAAGATTGTTATTTTTATAAAATTTTCAAAATCATCTTATATTATTGTCAAATATTAGAAGCAATCTAATGACAAATCAAAGAAGCAAATGATAATTGTCAAGTATTGAAATTTTTGTATTTGGAGAAAATATACATTTCATATTTGTATTCATGTAATTTTAGGGTATAGTAAATAAAACATATTGATATCTTCTCTTATCAAGTTTAATTATGCTCTCAAACCTTTTCAAAGAAATGATTAGTTAAGCTTGAATATTATTTCTGTAAGTTAATCATATGATAAATACTTACAATATGATACTATATTGTATTTAAAAAAATATCACATAAATTTATAAGAGAAGCATTAAGCTAGATATGTTATAATGATTGTCATTTCAATTGAAGAAAGCAATTTTTAAATTTATTAGATATATTTTAATGACCATTTCCTCTTGATTTGAAAGAAAAAAATATTTTCTATAAAAATATTAATAAATTGTAGAATTAAAATACGTAAGGATCTCTGAAAGCTTTTCTGATTCCCACTAAAACAATAATGAAAAATAATGAAAAAAATATCATTTATCATTAGAAAATAAAATATTTATGTACATGAATAAAATTAAAATTTTTAATAATTATTTTTATATTATAATATATTATATCTAAATAAATTTTTTTCTCGAGTAATTAAATTATAATAAGATAGCAATTTCACTTTCATGTCGAATAAAAAATAAAAAAAAAAGCTTCGACACTGTCTATAAAAAGTTCTTGACAGCACCCAAAGCCGCACTTTCTTATCAAAACCTCAAAGCTTCCTTTGGTTTAAACCAGTAAGATTTTCTTTCTTCACAGTCCCTGGTTAAGATTTTCCATTAAAATTGTATAAATATAGAGTTTTTTTCTCTTTTTTTGCTGCAGAAACCCTAACATCGGTATTACTATCAGTAGAAGATATGGGGAGAGGGAAGATCGTGATCCGAAGAATCGATAACTCGACGAGCAGACAAGTGACTTTCTCCAAACGAAGAAAGGGGTTGATCAAAAAGGCAAAAGAGTTGGCAATTCTTTGTGATGCAGAAGTTGGTTTGATCATCTTTTCCAGCACCGGCAGGCTCTATGAATTTGCAAACACCAGGTTTTCCATTATAATGCTTTTCGTTTCTAGTTGTTTGATGTTCTTCTACCTAATCTTTATAGAAACTTTCAAATATTGCGTAAGGATAAGTTATAACACATGTTTGCAATTTTCTTTCTGAATTGGGTTTATGATTCACTTTCCTTTATTCAACTTTCAAATCCCTCATGACCGAAGAAGACCCATATACGATCTTAACATATATATCAAGTTAATAAAGTTGATTCTTCAAGCTTAGCAATGATAATCACAAATATGACATGCATATCTTAAGAATATTTTTTGTTCGAGCTTCGTTTCATAAGAATGAAACTTGAAGGAATGATAAAGGAAGAATTGAAATTCAAAATATAAAAGTTTAGTGAACTCCATTGCAATTCAGAAGACCCTTCAATCCTTCGATCACCCTTTAGATTTGGCATCCGAACCCTGAAAGAGATAGTCCATCAGAATTTGCATAGATGATACTTTTGCAATGATTGCTACAGCTGTAGAAAACCCTAATCTCTTGATTTCGTTTCAGCAGCATGAAATCAGCCCTCGAACGATACAACAAGATCAAGGAAGAAGATCAGCAGCAAATGCTAAACCCAACTTCCGAAGTTACGGTATGAAAGATCTTAACTCACGCTTCCTTTCCTCTCATAATGCACAGATTTTTGGCAAACTTCTCATTCTAGTTATCAAAATTTTGATATCAGCATATTTTATTAAATATATATAATTTAAAATGTTTGTATTTGATAAATATAAATATTTAAAATTATATTATTTACTTCAAAAAATATATATTAATAGGATAAATAAAATATAAAATATATAGATATCAAAGTAAAAATGAAAAATTTAAATCATATAATATTTCATTAAATATGTATATTTTATTTTTAATTTTATAAATCAAGTAAAATATTTTATTAAATATATATTTTTATATAATATTTTATTTCAAATACTTCAAATTAATAAATTAATTGAATTTATTTGTTTAAGATATGTCTTCCATGTGGAAACTAGGCTTAAAAGGAAAATAAAATTTGTATGTATTGATTCAATGATACTTATTTAATAAATGAATCGAGTTCAAATTAGATAAAATAAATTATAAATTAGCTCAATTTAGATAAAAAAAATATTTAATTTAGAAATATAATTTATAAATTTATAATTATATAAATGCACAATAATATTTTAAAAATTTAATTGTGAATATAAAATCATAAAATTTTAAATAAAATATTATAATTTTGTTAGTAACTTCTTCATTTTTAAATAAAAATAAAAATAATTTATATTTTGTTAAACTTATTAAGATCATATAAACTTATACATAAAATTCAATTAAATAACAAATAAATTAAGCTTAAACTCTTCTCATGTTGATCGCTATTTAGATAACATATTTACAGCCACTTGTGCATTGAAACACATATTTGCATAAGGCTGACCATGGACAATGTAGTTTTGGCAAAGGGAGGCAGAAAACTTAAGGCAGCAATTGCTCAACTTGCGAGACAGATACCGGTATGATCCTTCTCCCTTGATAATAATTCCATATACCATCCTAACAACTGTCATATTGATGAAATGGTACGAGAAATGGCTGCGTCTGTCTACCTAAGATGATAAAATACATCCTAACATTATCACATCACAGGCATTTTATGGGAGAAGAGCTCTATGGTTTGAGTGTCGAAGATCTGCAGAGTTTAGAGCATCAACTGGAAATGAGTTTGAGGTGCATACGCATGAAAAAGGTTAGAATTTTTTGTTCTTAATTTGCATATAACATCCTGGGATTCCTTTTAGAATGCACATGCATAAGTTCGAAACCTATGCAGGACCAGATCATGACTGATGAGATCCGAGAACTTAGCCGCAAGGTCAGTTGCAAGTACCCCCTCCTCTCAATCTCACAGGTTTTGTATATAGAAGTTCTCAGTTTACCAAATTTATGTTGTTTTTTCTGTTATAGGGGAGCCTTATTCATCGGGAAAATTTAGAATTGTACAAGAGAGTGAACATGGCACGTCAGGCAAACAGGGAGATGTATAACGAGGTATGATGTTCTGATCCCAGGCACTTCCCTGAGAGAGCTAACTTGGCTGATTTAACTCCATAAATAGTACCATCTTGCCATGAACATGATCAGATTCAACGCAGCTCTGATATTAACTCAAGCTAACTAATGGTCGTACCTTAAGCTTAATAAACCTACCCTAGTGTCCCTCTCTTTATGGTTTTAAGAATATTGATCTTTATTGTTCAAGCTGAGAGCTAATAACATATGTTTGTGCATGTTTCAATGAACAAGATCATACGAAGTCTGAATCTGGCATCTTAGTTGAGCTGAAACTTGGTGTTGTTTCTTCCAGGCTTATGGCACAAGGAATGACAACGCAACAACCGGAAACGCCTTCATCACCCATGCGGGTTTCAACAGCGAAGAAAACTTCAACATCCCCACCACCCATCTCCAACTAATATAGTGAGCAACAAAACGAGTCATCATTGTAGTTCATGCTGCATACATCATCATCCTACCTCTTAATATATCAGAACAAGTAAATTCCGTCATTAAAAAAGCCTGATCCATGCAATAAAACATTTTACTAATAAAATTTAGTTCAAATTCATAAGAAATAGAGATAATAGGAGTTGGTTGCATTTCATAATATTGTTTTTTTTAAACCTTAAATACAATTATCTAAAAAATAATAAAATACTAGTAATATTTTACTCAAATCATATAATATGAACTACAAGTGTTATATTTTATTTTAATTATAATAACTATATATTTTGTTAATATGTGTGAACCTATACCTATTATATCTTTTATGTACATTTATTTATTAACTGTATACAGATTTCTTCAAATACAAGTAATTGCCAATATTTATTATAAAAATTTCAAATACTAATTATTTTAAGGACTTAAAAAAATAATATTTTTTTTATCTTATTTTATATTAAAT
>CANYBF011264606.1:0-34359 GCA_948192965.1 Dalechampia spathulata | reverse complement strand
ATCCATCACATATCATAGCACAAGGATAGCATTCATATCAAAATCATATGCCTAGACGTAGTTTACGTCTTATGGCAATCAGAAACAAGCCGTAAGTGGCTTAACACATAAAACTAGCACTAACCTCAAACGCAAGCAACCTTTAGTAATAACCGGTAATCTTGTCTTTACTCTTAATCAACTTCTATCTCGCGTTCTCGGGCGCTATAGATAGTTAGAATCACTTAGAGGGTTGTTTGGTAGGGTTTTCGGGCGTTTTGCTGAAGAAAAAGGGATTGGAAACTAAAGAAAACTCGTCAGTTTCTAGCCTTAAAAGTCAAATATAAAGTCGCGTACAGTCGTACGGACATTGGTACGCCCGTACCGACTCCAAAAGCCTGACAAACCAAAAACCTGCGAGTTGTCGTACGGCCGTACCACCCATTGGTACGCCCGTACGGGTACTATTCCTCTGATAAACCAACTTTTCCTGCGAGCAACGGTACGACCGTACCACCTTTTGGTACGCCTGTACGTCCTCCAGGCCCTAAAATCCCTGTATTCCTCTGACTTGTACGACCGTACGGCCCATTCGTACGCCCGTACCACTTCCCAAAAATGCATAACATGCTTATTGGCATGCCTAACTCGCCCGAAACCTGTCCCAACGCTTAACCAACCCTAAACACACTTCCAAAACACCCCTTTACCGTACCGCGGGGGCTCCGCCCCCGCACCCCGGACCCATAACTCACGAATTTCCCCCTGATGGGCAGATGTCGTCGCTATGCTCCGTTCACTCACTCTGCTCCGCTCCGACATCTGCCCTTATACCAGTATAAGGGCTATATCTAATATAACACATACCCAATCACATACACAAGCCGTCCCTCATCCAACCGAGAAGACACGCTTCCCAATAAGGCGACGACTCACAAGCAAGCATATAAACACCTACATATCAATTCGTAGCATCACATATACCCATAAGCATAAACCATCATCATGCATTCATATCACATATACAAACACATACCTCATCCAATCCTACCATTCATCTACACATAGGCATACGAAAATACAGAACTCCTAGGGTCTCTAATGTGGGTGTAACACACATAACTTAAAGAATAGGAACTCATGAATAGTACTTGATAAATAGTAACTTATGAATAGTACTTTATGAATAGTACTCATCGGTATAGTAAACCAAAATCGACGTTCCATAACGTTTATAAGTTAAAAGACTCCAAATAATATAGAAAACATTTATCAAACGTAACAATATAGAAATTTTGATTGTATTTTTTTTATCATGAAAATGAGGGAATTTTAAATTTTTTCTATCACTTAAATAAAATCTATCGAAAAGAACTTTTGTTAAATCCAGTTAAATTTTCGTACAAGTAAATAGTTTTATGATAACAAACCATTTAAAACTCAAGCATAACTATAATAAATATGTAAACAGTGCACTTATCTCTAGGTATTTTTCATAGTTGCATACTTACATCATATTTAATATAAACACATATACTAGATTAGCTACCTAAACGTCCTTCCCCAATAGTTATAGCTTGCCAGGTGCAAATCTCGTATAGCCTGTATTTTTATCACTGCTATGATCTGCGTTCATAAAAAGGAACGCTGAGTATAAACTCAGTGGTGCATAATAAACAATGTTTAAATAATAAGGTTCTACAAAAATACTAACGAAAACAATAACAATTACATGCCTTCTTTAATTTATGAAAGAATAAACATTTCATAATCATCGACTAAATAATCATCTTGTATTGTAAAATTCTTAAATTTATAAATCATACAAATAAATCATTTTACATTCTTCACCATTTCCATTATATCAATAGTTTATGTGTCATGCCTTTCTAAGGTGCGACATGCTCCCATAGAATAATTAATAATCACCAAACAATGGAAACCATTAATTACTCTACAAGGGATGCAAATTTTTTTTTATAAATCTACTTACTACGTATTAAATTGCAGAATAATAACCTTACATTACATATTGCATTTACTTCCTTAAACATTACTTTAATTACTTGAGTTATTTATTTAAATATTTTGAACTGGTTCAAGTCCTTGTATGCCTCTTAACTCTATCTTTTTGAAATTCAGTTTCACAGATTTTATGCACCTCACTTATATGCCTCATACATTGTATTCAATCACCCTAAAACCATACCATATTGCACATACACCTATCTTACATGTTATAAGCAATACCAAATCAAATTTTCCAATGTTCATGCATTAAAATACCACATTAGATAGTCATTAACACAAGCACATACATCTCATATAATCATCCTTCCATCCATATTTAAGTATATCAAACCTTAGAAATACCATTAATTATCATTCATACACTTTAAACAATAATTAAAGTGATAAATTCAAGTGATATAAATTAGATTTTATCATAATTTGCATATCTCAAAACAGAAATTCATTTGGTTATGTGTAACACCAAATTCAGTACTTTTACTTCCTTATTCTTTCATCTTTTAATCCAATTCTTCCATTTTAACATAATCAACACAAACCTTACAAAAATTTCACTTCTTTATTAAGCATGTAAGAAGGCATAAAGAAGAAGAAGAAGACATACATATAGCTTATATAATCCAAAAGAAACATAGAATTTGAAACCTATATATGATCTTACCTCGAAATTTTATTTTTCTTAAGTTAGGGTACAAAAAGAAAGAGGAGAGGAAGAAGCCGATTGTGGAGTGAAGGAGGAAGGGAAAACCCAACTTGCTTCCTTCTTAAAATAATATAAGCCTTAGCTTTGTCCAAGACAAAGAAGAAGCCAATCATAAAATAACATATGGTAAGTTAATGCTTCCTTTTTTAAACTAATTTCCTTCCTCTTTTATTTTTATTCATTTTTACATCCTTTATATCATAGCAATATTATAGAAATAATAAGATAAATATACATCACATATCCAAAATACATAATTTTATTTTTAATTCTAACTTCATTTATACTTTCTAATATATAGTCTAACATATACTTTCTCATCATCTAACATTTATATCATGTATAAACGTCATTTTTTACTTATAAATTTGACTTTTAAGTACCTTTAAAGTATTTAGAACATATCATGACATTCACATATGAGAAAGTGATCATGTTGGATATGAGAAAGTGATCATGTTGGATCATAATTCCTAATTCACCGACTGGCTCTTCATGCTAATGGTAGAAGCAGATGGAGAAATCCTCATGTTAGAGAGTACTTCAATAATAGTCCATCAATGTTGTTAGGATGATAGCACCAAGTCTTAAATATTGATGTTATCCTGTATCTTCTTTAACAGCTTGACAAAAACATTCTTAAGTTGAGCAACCTCTTTTCCCTTATTTGCAAGTTGTGGAGCTAGAGCACTGCTTAAACCAACCTCATCCACAATGAGTCTAGCCTTAATCGGCTTCTTTGAAGCATCCGACTTCTTCTTGAGATTGGGAGGAGTGAACACCTTACCACTTCAAGTCATGTTATAGACCCAAGAGGACATCTTATTAACACCCAACCCTTTTTGCTGCTTGGGAGACTTAGATATTGGCTTGGCTACCTTGGGAGTCCTCATCAAATCACCTTTTCTTAACATATTAAGCCTCTACTGATTTAGACTTAGAGGAACCCTAAGTAGCTGTAGACTCATCCTCTAAACTATCATACCATATGTCAATAGTACTAATATCAAACCCACCACCGGGCTAGAAACTGATAGTAGATAGCTAAGCAATCTCTTTACTGTCGAGGGGAGAGAAGGAATTAAGAACCAAGGATTCTGGCAACCCTGATAGGAGCATGTAAGTGCGGTTGGCTTTGTGTTGGTTAAGCAATGGGTTTATCTTGATCAAGGGTTTGGATTTCTTAGGATCTTCAAGCTCACTCAGATCAATGAGATCATGAATAAACTACCTAAGAGAGCAGTAGTCATTAGTGTTATAGCCAAGATGCTAGTGGTAATAGTAGTTGGTTTTGGTGTCTATTAAGGCTAGGGGTGATGTTTAGAAGTTTGGATGAAGTGGCTTAATAAGTTTGGCTTTAAGGAGACGCCTAAAAACCTTGGAAAGTAGCATCCCAAAATTCGAGTACCTTGGAGACTGGGTAGTGTTTTAGAGTATAGGATTTGATATTTGTAAGGATTGATATAATATAGTTTATGCTATGTTTGGGTATATGTGGTGATTTTGGGTTTGTGGAAGGAAGGCTTCTTCTTCTTTAGTCCCTTGGTCTACTCAATCTGTTGATCAATAGAGTAAATGTCCTCAAATGTGTGGAAGGTATGATACTTCAGCTTATCCTAGTATAGTGGCAGTGATCCCATTATAAGCTTGTTGATCTTGTTTGATTCAGATGGCTTCTATTTGACTAGCTTAGCCTTATCCATCCATCGACTAAAGTAGTCCATGAAAGACTCGTTAGCTTTTTACTTCATCATTTCTAGATCTAACAAAGTGACATCAAAATAGGATTTGAAATTGTATTGCTTGCAGAAAGTAGTGCAAAGAGGCTTCTACTTGATTGTGGTTGCCTTGTTGAGATTGTGATACCAGGCTAGCACTGGTCCTTCCAGTAAAGTGAAGAAGAGTCAGACTATCTACTCATTTGATAAGTCTGTAGTACTCATAATCATCATGTAGGTTTTGAGATGATTCTTTGGATCCCCAACCCCATTATACTTAGGAACTCTTAGGAGGAGCTTGAACTTAATAGGCAACCCTTTAATAGCTTAGACTAAAAACTCATCAAAGTCAAGATCAGACCCCATGACCTTGGTCTTCATGATAAACTGCAGTTGTTCTATCTTCTACTTTAAAGTAGAGGTCTTAGACTTGCGAACATCATGTATATAGAGCAAGACCTTATCATCTATCTTATCATCATACAGATTGATTACTTTCCCCTTATCCTTCATAGAAGCTGGCGGGGTGATGAAATCTCCAGGATTGAGAGCTTCTTAAATCTGCTATTGCAGAAGAGTTTTGAAATTATTGGTCAAGAGCTTGGCCATAGACTGGTCGATGAGCTACTATACTGTAGCTAGTAAAGAATCATCTAGCACAAAATAGAAAGTGTCTAATAGAGTTGCAACATTCTTAGTAGGTTATGAATTTAACATGATATGCACATGACAGAGAAAGTTAACATGAATACATGTGTATGTATATATGATTGCATGTGATATGCATGATTCGACACATAGGATGTATGCATGACCTATGCTAGGAAATATGACTTATGCTCCTTCTTCTTCAGCCCCTCGGTCTACTATATCTGTTGATCGATAGAGTAGATCTCCTCAAATGTATGGAAGGTTTGATACTTCAGCTTATCTTGGTATAGTGGCAGTAATCCCATTATAAGATTGTTGATCTTGTCTGATTCAGATGGCTTCTATTTGACCAGCTTAGCCTTATCCATCCACCGGCTATATTAGTCCATAAAAGACTTGTTAGCTTTCTGCTTCATCATTTTTAGATCTAGCAAAGTGATAACAAAATAGGATTTGAACTTGTACTGCTTATAGAAAGTAGTGCAAAGAGGCTTCCACTTGATCGTGGTTGCCTTGTTGAGATTGTGATACCAGACCAGCACTGGTCCCTCTAGTGAAATGAAGAAGAGTTAAACTATCCACTCATTTGATAAGTCTGTAGTACTCATCATCATCGTGTAGGTTTTGAGATGATTCTTTGGATCCCTAACCCCATTGTACTTGGGAACACCTGGGAGCTTGAACTTAGTAGGCAACCCTTTAATAGCTCAGACTAAAAACTCATCAAAGTCAAGATTAGACCCCATGACCTTGGTTTTCATGATAGACTATAGCTATTCTATCTTCTGCTTTAAAGTAGAGGTCTTAGACTTATGAACATCATGTATATGGAGTAATACCTTATCATCTATCTTAACATCATACAGATTGATTAACATTATGTATATGGAGTAAGACCTTATCATCTATCTTAGCATCATACAGATTGATTGCTTTCCCCTCACCCTTCATAGAAGCTAGTGGGGTGATGAAATCTCTAAGATTGAGAGCTTCTTGAATCTACTATTGTAGAAGAGTTTTGAAATTATTGGTCAAAACAGGAAGTGTTTAATTGAGCTGTAACATTCTTAGTAAGCTATGAATTTGACATGATATGCACATGACAGAGAAAGTTAACATGAATGCATATGTATGCATATATGATTGCATGTGATATGCGTGATGGGACACGTAGGATGTATGCATGACCTATGCTAGGAAACATTCAGTGTTATGGTTAAAAAAGAAAATGGTTAGTAAAAATTATGCATGAGCATGCATGTATGCATGTTGGATAGAAAACATGAAAATGTTAATGAATACATAACACACAGCAGCGCTCCCTGCCACCCTTATACCTCCACAAAGATAGGTCAGTCCAAAATATCCTAGGTGTGATACTAGCTCAGAGTTACACTGGGAACTCGAGGTATGAAACTCTTAACATGTAAGGTAAGCAAAAGATGATCGTTGGTTGATCATATAAGGGACTATGGTGAAAATCTGATAGCATTTCAGTATGATCATATTATTATGATAAGAGAATGCCAATGGAATAGGCATGTGGTATGCTACCATTACAAAATCATGAAAAGATTCTGACTCTTAGCAGAGTAAGATGACATGATCATATTGTGATGATAAGAGAATGCTAATGGAATAGGCATAAGGTATGCAACCATCATAGAATCATAAGAGGATTCTAACTCTTAATAGAGCAATAAAAAATGGGAAAAATGGTCAGATTTAAGCAAATCCACTAATATGATAGGATATAGATCCATATAACATGCGAATGAAAAAGGGTTATAGTTTTAGAATATTGCTATGGTTAGTTACATGGGCTTTAGTTCGGTAAGAACAAGCTAAGGTCCTTTACCCACGTTGTCCATAACCTATCCAACTGAATGGAATTATCAATATAGGACTATACCTAGTGTCTATCCATTAGGAATCATCAACGATCAATGGTACAAGGCAGTGAGTGGTGAAGATAAACTCGATTTCCCAAGGAGTTAAATGGAGTCCAAGGTACTCACTTACCCACAATCATTAGTTTGATACAAGACAAACAGTGATGTGTAGATGTAAACTATGTACGTGAAATGTAATACAATTACCCCAACTAGAATGGGAAAATTGATATGAAAATCTAAAATTTCAATACCACTACACTTTCGCCATAGGTCCCTAATATAGTCACCACTATAGATGGAGCTTTTATATGACCTAGAGCAAGGCTTACGATGTGTAAACCGAGGGCCCGCTTAGAGCAAAAACATAGTCTTCTCGAGGGGCTACCTCAAGGAATAAGAAAAAAGTTGCAAGATAGAGTCACCACTTGATGGTTTTGGATTTGGTTCAACTAACCCATTAACGTGAGTGCTAAGTGAAACCCTTCAGAGATGGGTTCGAGTAATGGAGATTTATTCACTCAGAGTTTTAAATTCAATTTTACCATTTTGGTGAAGTTAATTATCCTAGGTAGGCGAGCATTCCTGAGAATGAAATAAGCATATAACAAGTATAACATAGCAGCAATCATGGCAGATATGGCATAGTAAATATGATGGAGTCTGTACGGGCATACCAAGGAGTGGTCCGGTCGTACGTGTGCTCGCAGGAATTTATTGTCTATGTTAGTGATAACGGTCTTCTTTCTCCAGATTTGTGCTAGATGTTTATTGTCTGTGCTAGTGAGTTATGTTTGTGCTATGGTTTAGCTTCTTTTCTTGATCTATGGCCCTGCAAGGCCTAGAATTGATGTTTGGGGATTGAGTCCCCTGTGATTGAGCTTGTTTGTATGTTGTGTGCTTGTGATTATGGCTCCGGGTTTCTAGAAGGAATGTATGTTGTAGATCTTGGTTCTGGGAAGGAACATGCCTTGTGATTATTAGATGTTTGGCTTGTCAGATTATTATATGGTTTGTTCATGCATTATGAATGATGGCATAGCATAGCATGGTGAGGGGATGAAATAAGGGTGGCAATATAAAGGTATGAGATGTACCAAGGTACGAGATGTACCGGTATCTATCAATTAGGGGGTGAGATGCTCCTACTGGTGTGAGAGGTGCTAGTATTAATTGGTATGATACGGGGGTGAGATGCTCCTAGAAAAGAGTACGAGAGGCACCAAACCGAGGGCGAGTGCAAAGCATTGTTGATCATTCATGTTTGTGTGATTAGGCAGAGATTGCTGATATTGCTTGTGCTACTGATGTTCGGGCTGTGTGCTATGTGCTTAGCTGTGTGCTGTATGCTTGGCTGTATGCCGTGTGGATTGACTTGCATATGTGTGTTACGTGTTATATGTTCCTAGCACCACTGAAATTTATTCTCAGCATTTATCATTTAATGAACGTAGGTTCGAGTTTAGAGGGTGAGCACCAGGATTCGAGGTACAACAGCTAGTACGTGGACTTCTAGACGGACTTCTGCGGCTTGTATATTTATGCATACTCCTTTTGTAGTTGTATTTGGCAGTATACTAAATGTATTGTATAAGAATCCATGTATGTCCAGGGGTTTCTTGTTATTTATTTAATCTTTATGTAATTGGATTTTTATACGAGCATTAGAGTTTAAAATCCCTTGTAGTATAATTATTGTTTTCCTGAGATGGGAAAATGATGGTTATGCTACAGGATCATGTTGTCACCCCTTGGGTCTTGGGTCGGGGTGTGACAATGCCTTGGATGAAGAGTGATGTATGTGAGAAAATAAAAGGGATTACATTAAAAGTTAAGGATAGAAATGGAAACTAAAAATTATGTAGGATGTATGTTCATGGTATTTTAGATGAGTATAAGCGGAATATGATGTAAGACTTATGTATAATACAATATAAAAATGATATTTTAATTTATAAGAAAGAGAAGAAAGAAATTGGAGTTAGAAAATATTTTAGGCTTGATAAATGGCATCTTATAAGTGGTTGTTCTTGTATTGAAGTCAAAAATGGAGGTATATTATCTTAAGGATATACATAACATATTTTCTTATACTCTTGTTTTCCTTCCTCCATACAGGTTTTCTCCTTCCATCTTCTTCTCTTCTGCACTTAAGAAAAACAAAACTCTCTTCTAAGGTAAATCATGCATAGATTTCAGTTTTGATGTTCTTGTGGTGTTCTATGTGTTATTATTATGTTTTCTTCTCTTTTATGTTTTCTTATATCTTGAAGGGAGAAGTAAGTTGTGTTAGGGTTGTGATGATTGTGTGTGAAAGAAGGAATTGGAGTAAAGGATGAATCATATGAAGAAGTAGAAGTGTTGAAGTGTTAAATTTGATTGTATGTATGATCATATGAATTTCTATTTTGGATGGATGATTGAACTTTTAATTATGTTAACTTGATGTTTTAAGTAAGTTTTGAAAGTTTTTTGATGATGTTTAAGGTATGGTAATGGGTTAGGATGATTGGGGAACCATTTGGAGGTGTTTGGGTGTTGAAAAATGATGAAAAACAGGTGTTTTTAGGGAAGGATGAGTCTTACATGAGTCATGTAAAGCTCTCCATGATTCATGTAGCTCACAGACATCTTAAACATGTATTTTTAGGTTAGATTCAAGTTATACACGACTCGTGTAAAGTTGTACATGACTCGTGTAAAGTTGTACATGACTCGTGTAGACTTTAAAGACTGGTTTTAGGTGATTTTTGTCAACAATATTTGAAGGCCTTATTGGATGAGTTTTAAGGTGTGTAATATATCATTGGAAATCTATTTAAGTCTAGTTTCCAATGGTTTAATAATTATTTAATTTTAAGGTCATTTATTTAGGCAAAAACCTTGTGCAATGAGCAAAGGTCTTAAAAGGTAAAATGTTTTGTGTTCAAATGTGGTTAAAAAGAGATAGAATTTTACATTTAACTTGGTTTATGTTGAAATCTTTTTGTGTTGCTAATTTTATCCTTAAATTCCATGTTTATTGAATAAGGATATATATATTTAAGTAGGGTATTAGTGGAACTATCTTAAGGATCCTTTACGATTGCTTAAGTATGTTAAGTCATAGATAAGGTGATTGGAAAGATGGTAATGTGTTGTGAATCTTTATATGAATGGTTTCTTTTATTAAGTATGGATATTTTGTAATGTTATAGGTGGTTTGAAGGAAGATTTACAAGTACCATCAAAGGGTTTAGATAAGGGGAAGTCCATTGTAGGTTTGTGCTTTCCTTTTCATGACCTTACCGTAGGTCTTAAACTGATGGTCATATATTAAAATGAGTATGTTGTTCCAGTTATGAACTAGTAAAAGGTTCTGCCATGTTATGATTTATTTGGTTACTTAGGATAGCAAAGTTACGGGTTATGTTATGTATGGCATAGTATGATCATTAATGCATCATGTATGCATCATGTCATGAAACATCCATACATTCAAGCATGCAGAGATGTTCATGACATTACAGAGAAGGTATAAGGTGGATGAAAGAAATAAAAAGAGATGTTACAGAAAAAGAAACATACTGGGTCACAGAGTTAATGGATTGCTTTAAGGAATCACACAGATAAATGGCCTTCTACGGGAGATGAGGTTCATAGAACCCTATAGTTATATTGATAAATGGCCTCCTTTGGGAGATGAGTACCGGTACTTAAAGGGACCCAGTACGAAAAGGAAATGCGTGCAAAATTGATAATGAGATAAAAGTATAAAGAAATAGAGGGAGAGTGCATAGCATGGTTGCATTCTTAAAGTATACATTGTTATCCACTTATGATGATGTTTTATATGACGTTTCATGGAGGAAATGAGGTTATAATGTATTGAGAATGGTAAATTATGATCACGATGTATTGAATTATGTATGTGTTTATCAACTGAAGAGTAATGTAAAGAAAGTAAGTTATGCCATTGATATACTATTCTTCATTGGATTACTATTATTCTTTTCAGGTGTTTATATATGATTTAATTGATGTTATTTATTCATTTTATAGCACCACTGAGTTTTATACTCAGTGCTTGTCAATTGATGAACACAGGACCTAGTTCGGTCAGGGAGCGACAAGAGTAGCTGATCTACAGTTAGCTAAGGTCGGGCCTTTCGTAAAGCCCTATCCTAGACACAAGCTGGACTTGTCCAATATACTCCTTTGTGTATATGTAAATATGCAACTTATTTAAGTTAACCTTAGTGGTAGTAGTAATTTGTAATATCTTTGTGTATGGTATCATATTGGTGTTATGATGATATACTTAAGACATGTAGAACATGTATGTTTGATGATATAATAGGAATGTATATTATGATATATCAGAGTAAGTGTTTTATTTGCCAGAATTGATTGCATATAACTGAAATGATGGATGAAGGTATAAAAAAAATAATGACGAGATAGATCCTTTGTAGAGTAATTAATGAATTCCTTGTTTAGGGAGTTTATTAACTGTTCTACAAGAGCATGTTACGCCAAGTCCGGGTGTGACATGGTTAACAAGCCTAGTACACTCAGGCTATGAGGGTATAAATTTTGAATACTCTCGATGGCTTAGACTTTGTATTTTTGATATTTATTGGTGAAACTTGAATGTGTTTGCTTACTGCTTTCATTCTAATGCAAGAATGTCTGTTATTTGTTTCTCTACCAAAACATAACATATTTTTTCTTTCTTATAGGAGTAAATAATAACTCAACAACCAATATATATTTTTCATTCTATTATTTATCAATGCGGCGATACTAAGTAAGGTCGATTAAGCAAGTTCAAACTCTAATACTTGAAGACCATCTAGCAAGTCTCCATCAACTCTACTTTATTGCATGTAGTAGTATAATTATGGGATCCAATGACATATGTCTTCTAGTTTGGACATATGGAGCTATGTTTGATGTATAAGAAGGTCGTTGCCATCCTTGAAGTCACTTGCAGCATGACAATGATGCTCACTATACATGTGCCTATTGGTGAGATGATTCCATATCTAATTAGGGCATTTGATGTTAGCCCTATCACAACGGATACATTACTAACTATAGAGGGCTTTTTATATCTCAACACTGTCTTCCAACTATGCAACCATAAGTTGGTGACTCTCCCTCATGGTTGACAGTAGCTGTATTTGAACTACTGGCATAAATTTTATTTATCAATTTGTCCAACCATAGGGATGTGATGATTGGTCTAATAGTCAACTAAATAGAATAGGGTTGGACTCCCTTTCCAATGATCATGGTAGAAACGATCCTTAGATTGAATAGAGTGAAGCGGAGTCAATTTAGACACTTCAATGGTAGTTTGCTGCTATTACAAATATAATTTCTAAGCCACCTTTACAGTTTCCAACTTAAAATAGCTATATTTTTTTCTTTAATTTTTGTATGAGTAATCTCTTATAAGGTTTTTTGCTCATCGGGCTTTATAATTTTTTCAAAGACCTTAATTTTTGCTTGAACTACCCCTTTAGGTTTTCAATTTAACTAGTTGCTCTAATTTTTGCCCAAGTCACATTTTACAAGGCTTTTATTATTGTTTTATTTTTTTTAGATCAGGCTTTAGGAGAAATTAGGGATCGTGGAATCACCATCAAATGATTTGTAGAGATATATACCTCACAGCCATATGAGGAGAGGCTACACCTTCAGCAAGATGAGGATGCTAACTTTTGAAAACTAGGTCAAGTGGATAAGAATCATCCCTAAGAGTGAGCTTAGGTGGACTTGTCCTTGGTACCATGTACAATATGTGATTATAAGAACATATATCAACTATATTCCATTATTGGGATTCAAAGCCTACACCTATTTATAGTCCTGCCATATTCTATCATCAATATGACTATAAATAAACTCTCCCTGATCATTATCGGAGTACGAGGCAGGACATTTGTTATCCTACTTCTTGGAGCACATAGAGAGGACCTGATCACATTAGTAAATTAAGTCAGTAGAGATTCTTAAAGCTGGAATTGCTATAGATGATGCATATAAGTTATGGATTTTATACCATACTTAGGATTTTATACTATAAAAACTGTTAAGTAATAAAATTATATGCAACAAATGAAAGAACATACTTTATGTTTATAACAAGTATTACTTATGGCTAAGTTTATGAATAAATTTTCCATTCACATCAATGAGATTAAAACATTAGCATGAAAGATGTTAAAACTGGTACATGATGTTTAATATGTGTCAAACTTAAATCTTGTTGCTAACCAGTCCCTTGCAAGATTTTTTGATCAACTATTTTAATGCTCTCCTTTTGTTTTAAGAGCACTAACTTTTACATAAGTCATCCAAGTGTATTTTTAGCTCATTAAACACATATTTTTTATTTTGCCTTAACTTTTACATGAGTCACCTTTACAGGTTTCCAACTCATTGAACTTTTGCTTTAATTTTAACTTTCATTTTACCCTTTGCTTTAGACAAAATATTTCTTTTCATTCCTTATACTAAGATTATGACAAATTACACTCTTTCTTAGCTTCCCTCTTCTAACATAACATAGAATAACTCCATTACCATCCTACCTTAAGACCATAATTACAACCTCTAAGCTTAAGGACCTTCTATTACAATTCTTTTATATTTTTCCCAAATATACACTTTCTACTTTTGATAATTACAAAATCAATGGTAAGTGATGCCTTATAATACCAATTAGATGAATTAATAATATATATATATATATATATATATTAAATTTTAATCTCATTTAAACCAAACCCTAATTTCTCTTCATGTAATTTTATTCTTATTAAAACTTCCCTTTAATATACTTTTAACATTAATTGAAGAATTATTTTGATAAAATAAATTTACTTTATTATCTTTTAATATGATCAATATGTATTGTTAAAATTTATAGCATCTCAAACATTAACGCATTTTTTTAACTTTCAATTTACTTTTAAATTAATGAAATTATTATTATTATTATTTTATAAATTTTGAAATATTACATAGGATAGTGTAATAGCAAGTATAATTATTAGATAAAAAGAGGTGTGACACACAAGTCCCAGCACCCGCATATAAATGAAGGTTTGATTGTTTACTTATGACTCTAATAAACATTATTATCTAGGAGGGCTAATCATGGAAATCATGACCTCTAGATTAATATCAATGCATGATGACTATAACATAACTTGAGGTGGTATAAAAAGCTCCATGCACCTGTCTAGTACCAAATGCAGTCAATAACTCACTCCCAAATAGAAGAGTCAACACTTAAGGCCCTTGACTATCATGTGGTGCTCATTGAGTTGAGGTGGTCATATACTTAAGGAACAAAATCATATTATGCCAAGGACTAGGGCAAATCATAATCAGTCAGAATCTTACTCAAGTATATTTTAAACTAGAATTTAGTTTTATGCTAATAAAATTGCTTGTTTTGCTTACCTGGTCCTAGGTTAGGTTGTTGAGGTGCTCCCTCAATGCATAGTCAGTATCTTACTGAAGTATATTTTAAACTAGAATTTAGTTTTATGCTAACAAAATTGCTTGCTTTGCTTACCTGGTCCTAGGTTAGGTTGTTGAGGTGCTCCCTTAATGCATCCATATAATTCCCAAGCCTCTTATGTAGTGCACACCATGGTTCCACATGAGGAAAGCCGAAAGGAAGCCCAACCAGGATCTCAAGCTCTAGCAACAACCTAAACTCATAAGCCATGATCTATAAAGTTAATATAGTCAATAATATAACTAGCAACTAATTCAAAAAAGTGACAGAATTAATAAAATTCAACTTACCTTGATGAATGTCAACAACTAACGAACCTGTCTTTACACTGCCTATTATAAAGATCCAATCCTTACATCATATGGGCTAAACCAATACTACCTTAATCCAATCTATCAATGACAGTTAATTTTAGTGTATGCTCTAGAGCATCATGTTTTTATTGTAATTTAATATTAAACATTTTATCAATAAAAAGCATTATTCATTATTGAGTTTCCTTGAAAGGATTTTAACTAAATAATGAATTCCAAGATATTAGAATAATACAAAGGAATTCATAAAGAGTTAATGAAATGAGATTCTTATTGTATGCAAATGTTCAATATCTAAATGATCCCTATTCAATGTATTAATAAGAATAGATATTATTAATGTGGTTAAGATTAGCATATGTTATACTTCCTTATGAGGTGATTCTCATTCATTATGACATGAGTTGTCTAAAGTAAACATATGGATGGGCAGTTAGAGACAAGCTCATTGGAGACCTCACTAGTGAGATTTCATATGGATAATTGATCTATGTTTGTGATATATATCTCACTCATATCAGTAATGCAAGTATCCTTAAGACTTGAGATAACAAGGTTATCTTGATTATGGATTGCTATATTTTGACTCCTATATTTTATTCCTCCTTAGGAGGTATTCATAGATTGGAGGTTGGATATAGTGTGAAGTAGTTGAATGTATTTATTTATCAATAAAGGATTCACCACCTCAAATTAATAGTAGGAGTTTTATCTTACTGATTCATGTAATACTCTTTATTCAAGAATCTATGGCTAGAGTGGAATGTTTATTAATGAATAAGTTTCATAAAGGCATTATAGGAATAAAGATTATGATTACATAAAACATCAAATTTAGGACATGATCTAACATAATTGATCATGTATTGAGTTGACATTAATCAATACTCAAACCTAAATGAGATAGTGGTTGGTGAAAGGAGTTTATTATATGGAACCTGATATGGAAGGGTTATTGTCAAACTAATGACCTCTTGATATTTAGGTAATCATGATGTATGACTAGACATCACTCTTCATTTATATAAGATATTATTAATTAGAGATTAATAGATGTTGCCAACATATCAAGAACCTAAAAGGTTGCACACTAAAAGTTAGAGGAATGGTAATGATGAATGGATGTTGATAGGATAATGTTTTATGGTTACAAGATAACCTAGATCTTTTATATGTATTTTATAGATCATGAAAAGAGCTTCAATTTGATTCCAAGATCACATGAATCTGATATGTAGAACTCAAGATACATGTATTTTAAGATAGTATGTGTCATGCATGCCATATGCGGGCTTAGACGTGATTTGGTCAATATGTGAGTGTCACATGACTTATTCATGTGTTATAAATCAGAAGGAAAGGGCATATGATCATCATGTGTTTTAGGAGGGATTTTAAGTCATGCACATGCAAGTCATATGCCTGAAGCATGTGATATGCACATGCATGTGACTTAAGTAACCTAAAAACCTAATTACATTTTAATAAGTTATGTGACACAACTTTTAGGGTTACAACAAAAAAAAAACAAAAGGAGATTTTTTAGCTACCTCCTTCCTTCCACCTTTTAGCCTCATTCAAAGCTCTTGGAGAAGAAGAACTAAATTTTGATCAAGATCAAAAGAGAAAGTTGAATCCTACAATCATCCATCATCATCTTTTCTTTCATTTTTATTTTTACTAGTCTCTAAAATAAAAGCTAGTAATTTGATTACTAATCATTCCTTCTTACTTGTGTGGACAATTTGGAGATCCTCTGGTTTGGGGATTGAAAAGTTTACTATAACTTTTCAGATGAATAAGAACAAAGGAGATCGACTAAAAGTAAGTTCACCCGCTCTCTTGTCATGAACTCTTCTCTTATATATGTTCTATGTGTATGATTGCCTAGATCCACTTAATTAATGTATTTTAAAGTTTTAAAACTCACCTTCCACCACTAAACACATTTTAATAAACCAATATTTAAGTCATGCAAGGCCTATAACACAACTAAGTTGATGACATTCCTTAAAGCATTAAAAACTATACAACCCAACACATATAGTAAGAAGCAATGGGTGTACTACTCAATAATGATATCCTTATCAATATGAAGCTCCAGATTCCCCTCTCGAAGATAATACATGATTTTTACACTACATGTGATGCATATAATATGCAATTTTGTCAAAAACTTTATTTTGCTTTAAAATTTGCTTGATTTTTTTATCGAACAGAAGGTATTAATAACATTTATGACTTCATAATATTCTAAATGATCTAAAACCATCAAAAATTGATGGATTTGGTTTGAGTTTTGCTTAAATATCATTTTTATCATGTTAAATGTTATTTTAATTTGATTTGTTTGCAAATTGATATGATTGAGTATGAATGTGGATGTTAATTCACCTTCAAATGATTTGTAAAGGATTTTGGATTCTTCTAATTCATGTTTCATGATCTTTAATTAATCTTTGCTTAAAAATTAATTTATTTTGATCATTTTTCAATTAAATGCTATTTTAATTGATGATTATTTTCTTTTGATGTGATTAGGATAAGTTTAGATGTTGATTAATTTTTAAATGATGCTAAAAGGATCTTGAAATCTTCTTACTTATTTCCTATGATCAAATTCTTCAATTTTTCTTAAAAGTTAATTTTTAACTTGATTTCAAATTAAAGTCATTTAATTTGATTTTCATGTAATTATAGATGGTTAAAAGTGAATTAGAGAGTAGATTTAGTCTAAATGACTTTTAGAATGATTTTCAAAATTTCCTCTCATTTTTATGATATTTACATAATCTAACTCATATAAATTACATTAAACATGAATGAAATTTATTATGTATAGTAGATTTTTAGCATTGATTCAAGGTCACACATAGCTTGAATTAATAAAAATCAGTTCCAAAATCATTAATTTTTTCTAAAAGTATTGATTGCATTTTTTCTCAATCGTGTATTTTTACTCATGCATTTTGGCTCGTGCTACCTAAGACTATTATTTCCTTTTACTTGCTAAAGTTGAGGAGGCATTGCTTAATGCTAATTTTTATATCGATGAAGCTCTTTTATAATAAAATAGGCCTTATATTTTATTCACATTCCCTCTACATGTATGTTTTGTTTAATTTTGCATATACCCCTTATTTCTCTAATCCCTTTTGGTTGGTCATTTTATTATTATTTGTTGATATATTTTTTTTATATTGTTGTCATGCTATATTTACTATTATGCTATATTGTGTAATTCTTATTCATGCCTATGAATATCATATGCCTACTGTTGGACCTTGGGGTCCTTGATCTTAATTTTGATGTTAATAATCATGTTTTTAGGGTGTGTACGGATATACCATAGGTGGTACAAGCATACCATTAAGTTTTTTAGGTTGTACAGGTGTACCAGATGGCTTTTTGGATGTGTATTTTTAGTAGAAGCTTTGGTACGAGCGTACCACTTGACCGTACGGCCGTATGGATGCTACTGCCCAATTTTGACATCAATTTTATGATGTTATACGGGGGTACACAAACATGTATGCGTCTCTATACATATTTTTAGCATTATTTTAAAACATTCTAAATGGCTCTATTTGTATTAATTGCATTCCCAACGGTCATATGAGCAAGGAATAGCTTATATTAGTGGGGATTAACCTTATTGAAGGTAAGAAATCAATCTTTGATTATCAATTTCTTTATTAAATAAATTTTTATGTAATTTATGTATTTCTTGATTTCCTGAGTTGTAAATCCCTTAAAAAAGTTTTCTGGATTTACAATCCTTATGTTTCTCTTGGGCTGTGTTTGAGAGATAGGAAGGGATTGTGATTGAGTAAGGTTTTTGTGTAAGTCTTGGAAAAACACATTGTGTAAGGGTTTAATGTGAGCCTTTAGGAAAACACTTGAGTATTACTAGAATTATGATTCTAAGGTTGTAATCTTTAGTTAAAGATTAATGGAAACCTAACTTGTTTACTTGAGTAAGTGGATGTAGGCATTTGTTGGTCGAACCACTATAAATTTCTTGTGTTCCTTTTTTGTTCTCTACAATTCTTGTATTGCCTGCTTGGGATTTCTTTTGGTATCAGAGGTTGGGCTCTATCTTTCAAGAATTAATATTCTTAGAGTTAAAATCAAATAGCAACTCGAGGTATTGAAAGTCAATCTTACACAAGACCACCTTTCTTTGATGGTATAGATTACTCTTATTAAAAACATCGAATGGAGATATTTTTGGAGAGTGATGAAGTTGATTTGTTGAACTTAATTGAAAGTGATTATATTCCACCTACAACTATAGTTGAAGGCATTTCCCTATGAAAGCCTAAGAATAAGTGGAATAATAAAGAGAATAAGGCTATTACTATGAATAAAAAGGCTATAAATATATTGTATTGTGCCATTAGTAGGGACGAGTATGGGAGAATGTCTAATTGCATGACCTCCAAACAAATTTAGGATGCTTTGGAGACATATCATGAGGGCATAAATCAAGTGAAGACCAAGAAGCTTCAACTTTTAACTAATAAATATGACTTGTTCATTATGAGGCAAAATGAGAGTATATTAGAGATATACAATAGGCTTATGATGATTATCAATGGTCTAATGAAGGTTCGGAAGACTTACGCTAAAGAAGATATCAACAATAAGATCCCTAGAGTTCTTCTAAAGAAGAATTAGGAAGCAAGGGTAATTACAGTTGAAGAAACAAATGATCTATCAATGCTTTCTACCGATATGCTTTTAGGAAAGCTCCTCACTCATGAGATCACCTTAAAGCAGGGTGTTGGAAGGGATAATATAAGAGGATTAGCTTTCAAAGCCATTAAGGAAGTAAGTGAAAAAGAGGAATCTATAAGTAAAGGACACATGAAGAGTGAATATCCTAGACTGAAGAGATCATCAAAGCCATCCAAGAAGAAAGCTTTCAAAGCTACTTGGGATGATGATAGTAAATCAGATGATGAAAGCTTATTTGGAGAGCATGTTACTAGATTTTGCTTCATGGCAATAGAGGATGAAGTTCTTAATAAGGTAATCTCTTCTAACCAATTTCTTAATCATGAGTTTAATGATGAGGTGAGTGCCTTAGAGGCACTTCTTGTTAAATGTGAGCAATTAGTTAGGAAAAATAAAGTTTTTAAATCTAAAAACTTAATTTTGACAAATAAGATTGATTGCTTGAAATTAGAAGTGATTGCTTTAACCTCTTCAAAAAAGGATTTTAAAAACTCATTTGAAAATGTTGAAAACATTACAATGTTAAATGAGTCCTTAACAAAGGAAAATGAAGATTTGTGTTTAAAAATGAGAATTTGAAAAGAGAAAATGAGCTTTCAAAAGAAAACCTTTCAAAATTTGAAATGGATGGCATTAAAATTGATAGTATTTTTAAATGCTAAAAGCTCAAATTTGATAGAAAAAGGTATTGGCTATGACCAAAACACCCCCTCTTCATCAAAAGGCTCCAAATTTCTTAAAGCTACTTCTATTAAAGAGGTTGCCAAGAAAGATGAAAATAAAGGAGTTCAAAACTCCAATGCTAAGAGGTTTAAGAACTCAATTAGAAGTCAATTGCATAAGAATTGCAATTATGGGGTAAAACATGTTAATGCAAAACCAAAAAATATGAGTTTGCATCCAAATGTCAAAATTGGAAATAACATGAAAAATAAACAAAGAAAAGTTCATAGATCAAGAAGTTGGAAGTTTAAACCCTTTCTTGGTCATTATCATTATTATGGTAAGTTTGGTCATTCTAATTACACATGTTTTATAAGGTTAAGTCACTTGGGATATATTCCAAATGACTCATGTGAAGCTAACCCTCATGGACCCAAATATGTTTGGGTACCAAAAGTGAATTGAAGTTATTTTATAGGTTTGCCTAATGTTCATAAGTAGAGATTGGGTGGATATTCAAGCAACAAGATAAAATGAAGTCTCTTTTGCACTGGTCAATTGAAGAATGAAGGAATGAGACTACGCAACTTCTTAGGGGGAGTTTTAGAGCTTTATATTATTATGTTATGTTTGTTATATTGTCATGTGTGTTAATTGTTTTGTGTTTGGTATTGATCATATCTTGACCTTGGTTTTTGTTTTGCTCAATTTATTTGAAATTGATCTTTGAGTATTGTTTTCAAAAACACCTTCATGTATGGATTGATATGCATGAAGACGTATATTTTGAATTTTTAAATTTGTATCATATGTTTCACATATTTCAATGATTGAGTTTGGCTTTTTTTTTATGTAACCAAAGTGGGAGAAGTATAATGAACTGGCTTTTTATGCATTTTGAAAATGCTTTTGAGAAAATATGTATTTTTTGGTATTATTGGCTATGTTTAATTAAAACCAAGCTCATTGATTACTCCTCTTGCATTGTAGATAATGCATGGTTGAGGGGGAGTATGAATTGCAAGGTTGCAATTTGTTAGGGGAGCTAATTTTAATTAAAAAGCCATTTAGGATTTGTCAACATCAAAAAGGAAGAGATTTTTGAACCTTGGGGTCCTTGATCTTAATTTTGATATTAACAAACCATATTTTTAGGGTGTGCACGAACGTACCATTAAGTTTTCTAGACTGTACGGGCGTACCATAAGGCTTTTTGGGTGTGTATTTTTTGCAGAAGATTTAGTATGGGCGTACCACTTAGCTGTATGGTCATATGGATGCTACTGCCCAATTTTGGTATCAATTTTATAATGTTGTACGGGGGTACACGAACATGTACATTCGTACACGTCTCTATATGTATTTTTAGAATTGTTTTTAAACGTTCTAAGACGACTCTATTTGCATTAATTGCATCCCCAACAGTCATATGAGCAAGGAATAGCTTATATTAGTATGGATTAACCTTATTGAAGATAAGAAATCAATCTTTGATCATCAATTTCTTTATTGAACAAATTTTTGTATGATTTATGTATTTCTTGATTTTTTGAGTTGTAAATCCCTTGAAAAGGTTTCTGGGTTTTCAATCTTTATATTTCTCTTGGGTTGTGTTTGAGAGATAAAAAGGAATTATGATTGAGTGAGGTTTTTGTGTGAGCCTTGAGAAAACACATTATGTTAAGGGTTTAGTGTGAGTCTTTAAGAAAACACTTAAGTATTACTAGAATTGTGATTATAGGATTGTAATCTTTATTGAAAGATTAGTGTAAACATAAATGATTTTCTTAGTTAAGTGGATGTAAGCATTTGTTGGCCGAACCACTATAAATTTCTTGTGTTTCATTTTTCTTGTCTACAATTTTTGTATTACCTACTTGGGATTTCACCTACCTAGGACAATTAATCACTTAATATGGTAAATTTGCTAATATGAAACTCTAAACAAATAGATTTTCACCATTTGAACTCATTTTCAAAGGGTTTAATCAACACTCATGTTATGAGTTGGTTGAACCATTTTTCCGAAACCATCTAGTCACAACTCCATGTAAGTCTATATCATTCTCAAATGGAGCCAAGTCTGCTCTTCATTCCAAGCAAACTCCTCGTACCATCTGTCAAAAAATTCATTCTAGGTGATGGTGAATCCCACCATAATGGTATATAAAAGTAAATACATGTATCTTCTAGAACTGTACAATATAAAATTAAATGTTATATTTTACAAATAAAAAACTACATTATTTGTTTAATTATTGATATTTTATATTTTTAAATTTCTTTTGTTTATCTTTTTTATAATTTTTATTTTCTTGAATTTATATATTTTTATAAAGATTTAATAAAATTTGATGATTGATAATGGTTGACAATCGATGATCGATAATGATTGACAATTGATATGGTGATCGATGATGACGATTGATGATAGTTATAACTAGTGATGATAATGATGGTGAATATAATGCCTAGAGTTTGAAATTTGAATTTAATAAATTATATTAAGGGTAATATTGATATTTTAAATTTTTATTTAACTAAATTTGACATATATTTAATAAATTTAAATTTTTTAACATTTTCTTGCATCCCCAAATTCACTCTAAGATAATTATATTTAAGTCTAGAAAATTACTCTAATTCAAAATGACAAGCCCTAATATTTTTGAAATATTTACAAAAACACACTATTTTTTTTGTAAATATTCTCATAAATGTTCAACCTTTTTCAAAAAATATATCAAAATTGAATGTTTTTATTTAAAAGCCATTTTAGATGTTAAAGATTTTGTGATTACCTTTTTTCTCTTCAATAATTGATTTTTTCTTATTTTATCCACTCCAAATGCATCTTTTAACAATATCAAAATTCATAATTAAATCATCATCTATATTATATACTCTATATATCAACATATATTATATGTGGATTGTGAACATTTTGTAAACATATATATATATATGTTAATGTATGCCTTTCTATATGACTAGATATGTTAATGTATGCCTTTCTATATGACTAGATATTACATTGTAAAATATTCTAAACATATATCATTCACATAAACCAATTATTCAATCTAATAGCTACTTCAATATAGTTTGTAGATAATAAAACAAATATAATTTTCTATATATTTTAATTACAATTTAAACTTTAAAACAAATATTAAAAAAATATCATAATCTTATATACATTCATTAATTAATATATAAATCAATATATAATCTAGATATACAATATGTTTTATAAATGTAACATTTTTGAAATTTTTTTCAAAAAAAAGACTTAAAAATAACGACGGGCCCTAACCACATATTATGTCTACTCATTATTCCCATGAAAATATAAAGATCAAAGATAAACGACAATTATCTGTTACAAGCAGATCCGTGAAGGTCTCCCAATACCCAATTGAAAAGAATATACGATAGGACAAAGGGGCAGATATTAATTTATATGCACGAATGAGTTGCTTTGAGCAACCATGACATACAAATTGTCTCAACGCAAAATATTCCGTAATGAAAATTCTGTGATTTCCCATCCAACCCCAAAGGCTAATGATAAAATATTTTAGTCATTGCGTACTTACGGTAATCGCTTGTTTTTCATCAAGTGGAAGCTGATACCGGTTCCAAGCAGAATGCACTCAGAGGTTCCACCACTTACGTTTTTCCATTTGTTTGACAAGTTCGCTAGCCATGGATGCAAAGTTTTCAGCGCCGCTTTGAAGCTCCTGGGTGCGCTCGTTTAGCCTCTGGTGACATTTTAACAGAAACGAAACAGAACATTAAGATGGTTGTGGTGGGGCTAGTTCGTGATGATTTAACGACCCTTTATAATGCATGTTTGAAAAGCTCGCTCTTCTTATGTTTCCATATATCATCCTTCTCCCATATTACATTTTGAAGGCATCTCTAATTGCGTTTCAATTGTAACAGATAGAAGAAAATGATCTTCAATATGTAGTATTAACATATGAACACAAAGTGTATACTGTACTAGTCATTCTACCACATACAACTCGATGATAGAACAAAGTTATTTATGATTTAAAAAGAATGAAGTTCCATTTAGTCGATTATGATTCCATTGAGCTATCAGATGATTTTCAATCAAGGATATCATTTGATTAGGCTACCAGGTGACATGGGGCAAGATTACATGCAGATGAATGTAAAAGGACATAGCCGTTTGACAATGCGAGGGATTTAATCCAAAAAGCCTGTCTCCAAGATCACATGAGGATTATTAGTTTAAAACATAAGATTAGCTAAGATGAAACATAGTCTGGGCTAGAATTCTAACATTTAGTAGATTTCTCTGTTGGCAGGAGAATTAAAAAAATACAGCATTACTAGTCTTTTTGTTCGTTTGATTGATGTGAATCTCAGGTGCATTTTTGATTCTAAGGCAGAGAATTCTATTGCTTTTCATTATGCAAGATCCAAAAGCAGCACTGGCAGTAGACTAAGAAGAAAGAAGACTTAGGGCTGTTTTTAGGGCAAGAATCTTCCAATGTATACATTAAAACATTAATCCAGAAAATGGGCCAAAGCACCCTACCTCGAGTTTTTCACCACGTTCTGCTAGCTTGTCCCTTGCACGAGCAGCAGCAGCAGCAGGATCCTAAAATAACATGCCCTTACGTCACAAAAAATGAGCCAAAATTTCACTGCTTCAATATTGATTTTTCAGTTTACCTCCTTTCTATATTTGGCCTTGATTTCTTCAGCTGTTCTTAGTCTTGGCTTCGAATCAGTAGATGATCCCTCAAATAACATTTCCCTTTCTGTTCCTTTGTTAGCTAAGTAACAAAGAAGATTTTTTTGAGTGTAAGCACATGCGGAGTTAGCAGATATATTGGCATATGATATAAGTCAAACCTTTCACATCTTTCTTATTAGACTCTGATGAAGATGAGATAACAAAAGGTTCATCAACAACGAGAGGTTCATCAATATCAATGTCATCTGCAACAGAAAAAAGAAGTTAGAAAATAACCAAGATGAGAGCAGAAGAAGATGGCTGGAACAGGAGATAAAGAACCTATGTCCAGCTCCAGAACTTTCTTGTCATCTGAGATGTCCGCATAAGGCTTCAAAAATGGAGGATTGGAAAATATGATCTCTAAATGAGCTAAATTATCCTTACAAACTTCAGGATGTTCTACGCTGTGTTCCATCTTACCCCCTTGCAGACCCTTAATAAAACCACCTAAAATCCCAGAGGGAGCACTCTGTTGCAAAAGAAATTGAAGAAAAATCTCAAAACTGCTCATTGAAAAGAGAAAGATCTGAGAACCCAGAACATATACTTCAACCTGTATTTTGTTCTGACTGCAAGATAAACTCATAGCAGTATCAGCAGCAGCAGCAAGGACTTTATCATGGAGACACGGAAGTGATTCTGGAATCCTAATATCAGCAAATGATTTTTAGAAACAAACCTTTTATCTCACAATGAAAGTTGAAAACATTAATCTGAACAGAGAAACAACGAACACAAAGCATATAGGCAGAGAGAGGCAGAGAGAGAGAGAGAAAGTGAGAGAGACCTGAAGTTGTTTTCATAGTCCAAAAGAGAAACAGAAGCAAATTCACTAGCATTCGCCTACAATACAAGATCTCAGCCACCAGATTAGGTAATCATACAGAACTTGCAAAAAAAGTAGCTGATATAAAATGCATGTTGACATCATTATAGACTACAATGAAGTAAAATGGCGCCATCAGCATCAAGCCTATGCCATAAGAGTGAAGTTAACAGGTTTATCACGTAGACTAGACATTTTGAACCTAAGAAAGAAAAGGAAAGATATTCCCCATCCAAAAATCTAGACTTGAGAGATAAATTATAGGTCATATAGATAGAAAGTACAACAAATTAAAATATTTAATCACATATTTTAAGTGGCAAATCAAGTTGTGCCACAATAGCATTCCTATTTATGAAATCTAAATGTTCATCGTGAAATTTTATTTCTGGATAAGAATTTGAAAAACAAAAAAAAGAATACGCTATGACCTCCATGTTCATGGAAATGCTTTAGACAATAGTAGAAATTCCTTGGTGCTGATAGATGGAAGAGAAAAAGACAAACCAGCATAATTTCTGCAGTATCACAAGAACATAATGTTTTTTCCATGTTAGACTTAAAGCTCCACCTCAAAATTGACATTAAAGAAATCTCTCCAACCACTTCAAGATCTGACAAAGACCTGCACATAAAAATTTACTGCCACTGATAACTGACTGCTTGAGATTAATGTAATCATGGTATAATAAACCAAGGAAACCACATATGCTCCACCTTAGTTCAATAACTCCAGTCTGATAGAGAACAATGAACCCACGCTCTTTGTCATCCTTCTTAAAGGTTGTTGTCCAACAGCAAGGTTTCAAAAGATCCACCTTCCGCATAGGGTTAGTATCACCCTACAGTAAGTATGTTTCATTTGCTACAGAATAGGATATAAGAAATGCACAAACTGGATATATACTTGTATATATATAAGCAGCACCTCATTCAGAGACTTTAAAGAATATAAGCGCAATTCATCCTCAAAACAAAGCAGAAGAAGATAATTCTCTATTCTTTGCCTGAAATAGGAAGTTTCGGCAGAACTTCCATCATCAATGTGAAGTGTATTAGTTCCATACTGAAAGACAGCTTGGTCATGTTCACCATTAGTTTCAGTGATCTGAGTCAAGTTCAGTGAAAGCTTTTCACTGGAAATATCAGAAATTAAGTTGTCACCCTCTGCACAAAATGGCAGTTTCTTAGAGTTCATACAAATTAGTTACAAAGCATGAAAATTTCTTCTCAATCTGTTAATTATACTTGCCTATGATATGCATTGAAATTACATTTGACTCTTTTATGGATTGTAGTGATTGAGAGCTGATTATGCTACCAGAGTTGTCTTCTATAGCAACAAAATGTGCATCTTCGGTCATAACAAAGAATTCCGACTTTAAATGATCTGCATTGCTTTTGGACTCAATATTCTCAGGATTGCTAATTGAGCAAATAGAATCTGAAACTGATTTTAGAACCAGAGATTTGATAGGTGACGCTGAGTTGGATGCGCTGTTGATCAGAAATATTACTGATAATGTGCTTGTATCAAGCATTGCTACCTGAAACAATAAATCAAAATTCAATTCTTGAAACTCATTTTGCCAGAGGATAGCTAAAATAATGGTACCGAGAGGCAGGGGAAATGCATAGATTATTGTCACCTTTCCACAATGAAATCCCACAGCGAGTCTGGAACCAAAGTTTGTGAATTGTAAATTGCAAATAGGAGAATCAAGCAAGTAAAAGACAGCTACACATTGAGGTCCTTCCCCTTGGTGCAAAGTGTGAACTGCAGTGTCACTAAAATGCAGTTAAAAGTGCAAATGCAAAACTGTCATGCACCAATATATATATATTACATGAGACAATCAACTAAATTTAATCTAGTTACAAAACTAAAGACTAGATACTACAACTTATATTGAATGAGTAAAACATAATTCACTGTCATGTTTTTATCAACAGCACTTATGAAGAAAATAAAAACTAGTATTAAAACCCACATCGAACTAGACTGCAATTCCCTTATGCAATACTAAAATAGAATCCAGTTTGTCAAAACATCAGCCTCCTGATCCAGAAAACAAAAAATTGAGTAACCAGACAGATTTACCCAAATGAATGCAGGTGATTCACTCTTCAGAAACAAACCAGAACTATTTTTAAACTTAAAGTTCCATTTTTGAACTGGGTTTAAATTACAATATGAAGCCTAGCAGCATGGTATATAAACCCAGAAAACTGGCAAATTGAAGAGTAATTGACAATTTGAATGTCTCTGTAGTATGAAATTCACAAATATTAATACTTAAAAATTATTCAACTGAACCATGTTCTTAGACAACCACAATTTTAAATGAATATCAGGAAACAAAGACTTAAATAACAGCCACAAGACATCCAAACAAATATGCAAGTTAAAGCACTTATAAAGCATACCTTCCTTTTCAGTTTCCTTAACCAACTGCAGACTTGTTTCATTTTTACCCCCAAATAATACATACAAACGAACCTGCATATTCTCAAACAGAAAGCACAATCATAACATAATCAAATCCTAATAACCTTCAGATGAGGCACCACCCAAAACAACTCTTACCATACCAAGTTCATTGCCAATGGCTAAACTTAGAGTAAATGGGCAAAAGTCCAATGCAGATACTGATGCACTTGTGCCAGCAACGTTGACACCTCTCAACTGTTCATCAAAGAAATTGTGTTGTTTATAAACATTGTCAATGCAAGACAGGTAGAATAATATAAGAAGTTACAGAACTGTGAAGAGGTACTAACATCAGGATCTAAAACATAAACAAGAGCGAAGGTTGGACTTGTGGCATCCCATATTCTAACAGATCCATCTTGGTATCCAGCTATGTAGACTCTCTTGACCTGATAATTTTCAGCATCATGAGGTTGACTGATGATTCCACCAGTCAAAGGCCAATTCATACTTCTTCGTGCACGTGCTGCCTGCAGTTTGGCAGCAGTTGCTGTCTAAAATAAAAAGTGAATTAGAAAGGACCAAAAAACTATTCTATTAAAAAGATGACAAGAAAACCAAAGGATCCGTCTCAAAGTCTTGTGCTTCTAGTTCTGAAGCAGAACATAAAGGCAAACATGCAACTAAGACTTTATATGGTTATTGGTAAAGAGTTCAATGAAAATGATTCTTTACGAAGGTCAAATTGTGGCCAAGTTTTGAGCCTAAGACACCTGTATGTTTCCTTCAGGAAAGTAATTAGTGCTATTATATTCAATAGGAAAAAGGTTAAACATTATAAAAAATTTTAGTGCTGTTTTTTCATCCTTACTTTTTCCTGTCAACTGAGTGATAGCTCATTTTACGTTACTGACAATAGAATACATATCCAGACATGGATTCATGTGATATCCTTAGCACATTTTACATATATCATACCTTAGAAAGAAGAGTCTTTGAAAGCTTCCCACATCGATCAACCGATGCCAGCTTTCCTACAGTCATGTATGGTTCAACAACTGGTATGACCATGGGATACTGCATTGAAGTAACGGAATTTTGTTTTTGTTGCTGGGACAATAAGGAAGCAAAGCAAGCATCGTCATAAAAATGCAGTTGCCCTGGGTTTGTCAATACTAGAGAGCCTTTAGTTTTGCTCACACCATCACTTTGTAATAAAACCATATCAGCATAAGTGCCATTAAGAGTAAGATCAACACGTCCAGTGCACTTAAGGTTTCCCATCCCAGAAGATGAATCAATGCTCAAAATCTGTTAAAAACAGGGATTTGTTAGTAGAAAACACATATAAGGGCTGAAGATGTTGAAAAGTAGAACAATCGGATATGTCATTTTTTTGCTGGATTTTATTATAACATTCAGCCATATCTAACATCTTGCACCAACAAGATATAGAACATCCAACTATGGAATTAAACTTGGTTGCATGCATAGTAACACTTATGGAATGTTTAAATTGTCAAAAAAAAAAAAGCTTGTTTATTTTCTATTTAGAAGATTTTCAATAATAATATCTAACAGCTACTAGTCCAGACATTTTATGTTCCATGACTGATTCCCCTCTTGGACCGTGGTGGAGCCACATTGGAAGGCAAGATGGGCAATTGCCCAATTATTTAGCAAATATCCATTCTAGTACCTCAAGAATTTTAATTTTGAAATGAATCCTAACAAAAAATTAACAGTTGATTCCCTTATATTATTGGAGCTTAAAAATTATCCCTTTACATATATGAACTATTTGCACCCTTAAATTAGGAGGTTGACTTTGGCCCTGCTTATGGACTTTAATCTCTCATTTTTTGTCCAAGTAGCATAAGAGTTTGCTAGCAATAGATAACAAAAGGAACTTAAATTAGGTATAAATTATACTAGAAAATAATAATGTACAAAAATTGTAAAAAATTATTATTTTTCCAAGTAGCATAAGAGTTCACTAAAGACAAGTAACAAAGGAGCTCGTAGGTATTAATGATATTAGCAAATATTAATTTACATAAACAGTAAGAAGCAATTTGAGTGAATGCAATTTGAGTGAATAAGACTACCGTCAGGACTTCTTCTGATCCAATTGCATCTCCACCATAGACAAAGAGTTGACCATGACCATTTCTTGAAGTATCTGCAGACCAATGCAAAACAATAACCGGGAGTCTTCTTTTTGATGAGGATAATTGCAGCTTGACAACATCATTTGATGATCTTTCAGACTTCTTTTCTGCATCAGCAGCAGTTGCCAGGTTCCAGAACATTATATCTCCATCAACATAACCAACAGCAAGAACTGATCCATTTCTAGAAGCCCAGCAGAGAGCACTTATTTCTTTATCAGCATGCTCATATTCTGACATATCTTCCAAATGCTCATGTCCAACTCCTTCATAAAAATTAGCCACTGTTTTACTCTTCAATTGAAGATCTTTATTGCCTTTAGTTAGAATGACTTTATCTTCAGAGACATCCCACAGAATAAGTAATCCATCATCATACGCAATCAACAGTCTGTGAAAGTATGAATTCTTCAAAAAACAATGTGAACAAACCCATATGTACACAAAATAAAATCAGCTCCCTTACTATACATACAGATACAATAATTACATGTTTTGGGAAACGTATAGCATCCTACAACCACCCAGAGACGGACATGTACACAAAGTTTACAACTCATATAATGTCCTTCACAAATAAGAGCACATCACAATTAATGGTTAGTATTTCAATTCACATATTCCCAACATGCAACTATTTATAATCTGTGAAACTAATGCAAAAACTAGCATTTTAACAATGGTAATTGCCTGATAGTAACTAAATGCAATACTGGGAAAGTAACATATTGATAAGGAGAGAAAGTATTCAAGAAATTCTTGTCTTGCCTATTTCCTTGAGTCATTGGTTGAGGAAGAAGCCCAACAACGGAGTGATTATTAGGTGAGGACAACCCAGAAGCTTCTGTACAATTAAGCAAAATTTTCACAAATAATTAGCATGTGGCAGTACAGAGATATGTATGTAGGTTGTAAACCATTTAAGGCAAATACAGAATAAACTGACTAAGAAATACAACAAAATGCAACATCATGTCTCATTGAATTGTGCAAAACATCTCCACCATCTTTTTTCCTCTTAAAATGGTATTAGCTCTCATAATGAGAAAAGGAACTGATATGTCAGTATAGATGAAGAATTAGTAAAAAAGAAGTTAAATAAACGGTCTGATGAAGTAAAGCATTACCAGCTATTGAATCTGCGGGAACATGGTATGGAAGCTGTATCAATTTTACTTCTTCAGCATCATATTTCAACACAGACACCATTCCATACTCATCCCCAACATACCTAAGCAGACAGCACAGCCAAATAACTAATTAAATCACACTAAAGCTGATGAGGACTTGCAGCTGATATGGTATATGCAAATGAGAATGCATTACAGAAATACTATTTCCAGATATTATACATGTAACTTGAGCCACGAATAATAGAGAATGCAGTTATACTGGACTCCCATTGCAAAGTGGAAGCTGGAGTCCTTTGCTCCAAATCCCAAACCTGCCAACATCAATAACATTTAAATAAACCAGAATTGCACATTATCACAGATAAGGAAAATTATAGAAAGGCCCAAAATGAAACGAATTTCTCACATGCTAAAGATGTGAGATGATGATGTGAATAACAGCTAACAGTAAAACCAGTTTTTCAGCAACTATAGCAAAAGAAACTGATACCTGAATCTCATTTTCAGCTGTGATGCTTACAAGGAAACCTTGGTTTTGTAGGAACTGCAAAATAATTGAAATAGAAAAGGGTTCAATATATCAATTGAACATTTCCACAACTTAAGAAGCACATAATGACAATTGGAAAGAAGTAATCGTAACATTTCAGTTCTCAAATTTTGAAGTATTTAACAATGTCTGTAATAGTGAAATTCATTATGTAACGTGAATAATAGCTCTTGTTTTTTGCATTTAAGTAACCAATTTGAACAAATTAAGCCAACAGATTTTCTTCTCCTTTAACTATTAATGGAGCAAATAAATTAAGCCTTTGCAATATGTACGACAAAAATAGCCAAAGAAAGAAACAAAAATGAATCTAAAAATATAATAGGAGTGACATATAAAGAAAAAGAAAGAAAAAAGTATTTTGGCATGATTTATTTTCTTTCAGAATGTTCTTTTTTTGGGGTTGGTGAAAGAGTTGAATTCTTCCAACCAGGAAAGACCTTCCAAAACTAGTAAATCAACTACATAAAAGAGTTGCACTGAATTATTGTATGTCAAAGAAATATGGAAGAAACTAATCACACTCTGCATTTGAATTTGAAGAAACAACAAAACTCAGAAAGGAACAAACAAACCTCCAAGTTCTTGAAAGGCAATTGCTTAGGAGAAACAATAAGTCCTTCAACGTTATCACCACCAATCACTTTTATTCGACCATCCCTGAATCACAAACAAACAGACATCAAAATTAAAATACAAAATAAATAACTATTAGAAAATCTCACTAGCTAAGCTCCAAATCCCATGTCAATAATACTGTATCTCTTGTGTGTATTAACTTGCCAAATAATAACAAGAATAAAAAGAGTGAAACATAACAACAAAACTCAAACTCCAATCATGTTAATTATTACTATCTAAAATTATCAAATAATATCAAAAAAGAGAAACTGACAGGGTTGCAATTGCCAAGAGGCTTTGAATTGGATCAAAAGCCAAAATTGAAGCAGTAGATGGAATTCCATAATGAACGGTAACCCTTGGATTTATGCCTTGACCTCTCATATTTCCAGTTCCGTTTTTACCCTCCGCCGTCTTTAGCAGCGCAAACACGCGTAAAACAAATGTTCATTAGTTGCTCAAAACTGGTATCTGTTGATTCGTAAAAAACTAGTTTGAAAATGAAATGATATGAATTTAGCGAAGATTGCCACCTCATCAGTTTGTAGTGGTGGTTGCGGTCGGTGACAAGGCGGCGTCGGCGACTGTGCCTGTGCATCGTTCTTCTGGAAGAACTTGGCGAGCATGACGAATTTTTGATGCTGATTCTTGTGTTCTAGAATTGAATTGAATCTAATTATTCGAAGAAGATTATCATAATTATGATGATGGCGATGAGATTTGCCGTGGGGAAATGCGGTTTTGGTAATTGACGAAGCCGATGACTTACTGGTTCATTTGGTAGTTGTTAATGAGGATTGCGAGTTTTGACGACCTGGTCTAGTGTTGGTTAATTTTCTCATAATCCCCATTTTACCCTTCCTTTTTCTTAATATATATCACCTTTTTTAATGGGAATTTATCAGCAACTTGATTAATCAAATAATTTTTTAATAAAAACCATTGTTTACAGTTATCGTTTAAAAAATAAGTAAGTTGTTATTGTTCTTTTGAAAAAGTAATTTCTAAGAAATGATTACAATGTCATTTAACGGTAACAAAAAAAAACTCATTTTGACATCTTAAAAAACCATTTCAAGCATCTCCATATATTTGTCACGTCTTTTGACTGCGTAACAACTCCCGAAGAATGATTATAAAATTTTCTATACTAAAAATTTATAATCATCCATCAAAGGATAACTAATGTTTTTATAATTATTTAACTCGTTTGATACAGTCCTACATAAAGGTAAATAATTATTATAAATTACATGCCATTTTTTTTTTACAATAATTTAACACACATTAATACAAATTTATAATTTAACAACATTAGGTGTACTGCCAAAGTACTTCTATAGAACTTGCACGGTTAACTTATAAGAAGTCCATAATAATTTTATTACCACACTGAAGTTGTAGGTCCTGCTGCTGCCATTAACGTTTCTCTCCCGCAGCCTGGCTTGTTCCTACGTTTATCATTTGACAAACGCTGAGTATAAAACTCAGTGGTGTTATAAAAATCATGCAATATATAACATAACAAAATTTATAATATAAAATTTCATGGCATTTATAAATCATGTAATATTGATAATATACTTTCCATGTCAATTATGAATAATGATGAATTTTCTATGCATAATAAGTACTACGAT